>JAJONR010031818.1:0-53689 GCA_029582245.1 Solanum etuberosum
TTTCTTTCCGTACTAGTTCCTTAGCAATGTACCTATGTTTTCTAGTTGATTCCAATACTCTAAGGTACGTCTAAACATCATGAAATCATCCATAAACATGAGATCATGAACCTTGAATCCATACTTCAATTCAAGGAAAGTTAAGAGTCAAGTCAAGAAGTTAAGAGTTAAGTCAAGGTGAGTTCAAAGGTTTTCCAAAAGTCTTTCAAACGTTTTAAGTTCAGTTTAAGACTTAAGTTTAAAGTTAAGCAAAGAGTAAAGAGTTGAGTTCATTTCTTCAAAGATTATACGGGAACTAAGTATTTCCAAGAGTTTAAAATGTTTTCACATTTGAACAAGAAAGGGAAACACCGATTTCCAAGAGAGCTTTTAAGCTAAGTTTTGAGTAATTATCTCAAACCAAAGAAAGAGTTTTTTTTTTACAAACACATGAGCTAAGTACATTTTGGGAGTAGTATTGAGCACCGATATGGGGACGCGAGTTCATGATAATTCAAGTCTCCATAAACCATGTAGCCATCATGCGTAGTAAGGGATCATGTTTTTTAGATGTTTCTATTCTTGTTTTCCTCTCTAGTGGCCACCCTTAACTTAGACTTTTAGCACGAATTGAGGTATACAATGTCCAAACGAGGACCAGGGCCAAAACAAAGTTAAACATTTTTCTCTGAAATAGCCACCCTGAACTTTGGTTTTAGACTGAGTTGAGGTGCAGGATGTCCAAGGAGGGACCAGGGCCAATACAAGGGTTAACAATTTTCCAGGGGAAGGTGAATTTTGTGATTTGAAAGAATGATCTAATTCAAGCTCAAAAATTTGTATCGAAGGGAGCAATTATTTTATATGGTTGGTTCTTTTTAGTCTTAAGTGGACTTATTTTCAACAATGGCCTATGATCCTTTTCCAATCCATAGTTAAATCATCTTAGCGAGACTAACTAGGTAAGTTCTAGATTGGTACATATGGTATGAATATACAAACATCCTCACACACACATGGAACCTTGTTTCACTATCAAATCTCCAGTATATCTGGTTCATGTTATAACTTAAGTCATGTTGTCTTATCGAATCCTATCATGTCATACAAAGATCCTACACATTCAACTTATCAATCACACAGCTATAACACATAATTCAAAATTTATAGGTGTGTCAATTTTCATTATCTTTTATTATAACGCCCCGGAAACTAGTAGGCTAAACTAGGGCTAAGGGTGAGGGCAACAAGCCAAGGGTGAGGGCGAGAGCAAAGGGAAAGGGCCAAGGCCGCCCAAGTTCCCTATGCACTGCCCACCTTCCCACGAGAGCCTTCACGGATTGTGGTGGTCTCCACAGCCCGTGGGACCACCCGTGGTGGTGAGGCAGTAGCTCCCCAAGGGTAACCCAAGTTGGCCACCTCCACACGAGCCACTTCACGCCTCGTGAAGGATTTGACGGCTTGTGGGAGGGGTTGTGGAGATGACTTAGTTTTTAGGGGTTAAGGGGAAGGTTGCCTAGCTACTGGATCATGACCATGAGAGGCTCCACGAGCCGTGGAGCCTCGTGTGAAAGGCTTTTCACTAGACTTAGAGTTTAGGGTCAACTTCAAATGATCATATATTTTAGCTCAAAATGAATTAGGTGGACCAGGACCTATCAAATTAAAGGTCTCTGAGTCCTCTTTGCAATGCCACCAAGTTTTCCCAATTCTCATCTCGGAGTAAAAAGTTATGGCCAAAATAGTAAAGCATTGTCAGGCTAAAATTTCACACGACCCGTTTGACGGGCCGTGGTAATGATGACGACCCGTTTTTGCCTCCATCATGCCATTTCGACAGTTTAAGTTAAGGGACTTCTTCGGTCTTTTTCCAATTGTTTTAACTTAAAGCTATGTCATTTTGCCCAAGCCTAGGACCCCTATATAAGTCATTTTAACCCCAAAAGTCACCCAATTAAGTCATATTTTCCAAAACCTAAAATAATTCCCAAAGTTCATCCTCTCCATAATATTTCTCTCTCTAGAAAGAAGAAGAAGAAGAAGAAGAAGAAGAAGAAGAAGAAGAAGAAGAAGAAGAAGAAGAAGAAGAAGAAGAAGAAGAAGAAGAAGAAGAAGAAGAAGAAGAAGAAGAAGAAGAAGAAGGATATCCAAGCTAGGGTTTCAAGAGCAAGCTTTTGTACATCAATTTCTTTGGGATTTGATTGTAAGGTATGATAGTTTTCATCCATGGATAGCTTTCATACATGGAGTCCTCTCAAAACCTTCAATTTCAAAAGATAGGAATCCCCAAAAGTTAGGGTTTGATTCAAAAGTCATGGGTTCCTTTCGAACTTGACTCTAATGATTGAATTATGTTATATTAAGCATGAATTGATGATTTCCTATGGAATTTATGATATATCCCCAAGAACCCATGAAATTCTCATATTTCTCAATTGTGATCCTATGATGTGGGTCTTTGTTGATGAAAGAGAAATGTTATGAAATTATGTATGAAGTGATGGAATCACATGAATTAAAATGAAATCCATGTCTAATGCTTGAATTCTAGATGTGTTGATTGAAAGTAAGCTTTGAACCTTGAGAGGGCAAAGTATGAAATTATGCATGTCTTTATGAAATCTATGTAAATGCTTTAAGAACACTTTGAGAGTGAAGTGTCCATGATTATGATATTGTTGTTGTGTAGTTGAAAGGACATTCTCATAAACACACCTATGCATGAACATGATGTGAAAGATTTTCTCACATAATGAAGATTTTAAGGTTGAAAGGCTTTCTCACCTAATTGAATCTAAGACTTACATGTAGACATAGACGGTGAAAGGCTTTCTCACGCATGATCTAAGAGCTATCCTAATGAACTAAGTTGGATTCATTGTCAAGGACATCCTTCCATGAAACATGAGTTAAGTCAAGTACTCAGTGGGATTAATGCTTAGCACCGAGTGGATACTGAATATGAGATGGAAGCTTTTATGTAAGATGAGTCCGACTTCTAAATGGATTCCTTTTACGCTAGTTATGTCTGGGTTTCCCAAGTATATCTCATGAGATCGAAGCCTTTTACGTAAGTTGATTTCAGATTTCTAATAGCAATCTCCTTATCCCATAACTACGTGCCCCGACGATTATTTTAGGGGCAGTTGGGTGTTTTCCTAATTAATATAGCCTAATACTATATCATTTTACCCTTCACTAAGACCCCTATATAAGTAATTTTAACCCTCAAATTTTCATTCAAGTCATTCTCTTAAGAATCTAAAAGAAGAACAAGTCTCCTCTCCAAATATTTCTCTCTCTAGAACTTGAAGAAGTAGAAGGGTTGAAGTTAGGGCTCAAGGTCAAGTCTCCATTCTCAGATTGCTTGTGGGATTTTATAGCAAGGGATGATCACTTTATTCATCCATGGAATCCTTGCATCCATGGACCCCGTAAGTTCCCCCAATTAAAAGTAGAAATTCCCAATTTAAGTTTGGGTTTTCTTCTAGGTTGTGGGTATTTGAGAATGTTGGTTCAATTGAGTGAATCATGATTGATTATGCATGAATTGATAGGATTATATGCTATTATGATAAATCTCATGTACCCATGCTTAACCCATGTTTCTAAGGTGAATTGAATAAAAATGGGTTTTACTCTATGAAAGGAGAACTTATGGATTTATGTTTATTCATATAGTATAAATAAGATACAATAATAGTTTCTTTGAGATTAAAGCATATGTGATGATTTATAATAAAAATTGCTTTGAGAGTGAAGCATATGCAATTGATTGCTGATAATTGATGTTATTATTGTTGAAGGGATCTTCCCACATGATTTGCTTATGTATGAATGCGAAAGGCTTTCTCACATTGAATGATTCTAGGTTAAAAGGATTGATAACCTAAAATGAATCTAAGCTAAAGACTATGAAATTGATGACGCTAGAGGCGATTACCGATGACCTCTTAGTGAGAAGGATATGAGGCGATTACCCATATCCCTTAGAATAGAATAAGAGGCGACTACCCACGTTCATATGATGTAAAAGACAAGAGGCGAGTACCCAAGTCATATGATTGAAATACAAGAGTCAAGTACCCTTGTAACATGATGTTGGACTAGAGGCGAATACCCATGATCCTAAGCAAGGGGACTAGAGGCGACTACCCATGATCCCATAGTAAGTTGGATAAGAGGCGAGTACCCATGAGCCATTATAGTTAGGCAAGAGGTGATTCCCCATGTATTTAAAAGCTAAGCTAAACTATGTTATGATAGATTATAAGCTTGGATTTTTTATTAAGTTTGCCTTCCATGATATGTAAGACTAGAGGCGGTTACCCAATTCTTGACTAAGGATGAATCGAGGTTACTTCAAGAAGTACTCCTCACATGTTATGATGATCTAATATGTGCATTGATTATGCTTTATGAATTATGTTGTCTAACGCTTATGTTATGTTATGTTTATGCAAGCTATCATATTTAGTACATCTTTGTACTAACACATACTCTTGCCTACATTTCTTATCTCAATATAGGGTCCGACGGTTCCGATTCTCATCCCCGTGGCTAAGATCTATATTAGAGGCAAGGTTGAAGATTGGTGAGTCCTCATAGCAATCCGAGGAATGGTCCACTACTTTTCTTTTGTTCTTTCCATTTGAGTTTTGAACATTGATGTATGGGCTGTGTTCCGAGATTCTATTGTATTAGATGGTTTTTGAGACAAGTATATTAGACTTATGCTTTGCTATTAAAAACTTCGATTTTGTTAAAAATGTTTTAAATCTTATCTCTTTTCTATTATCTTGACTATGAATGTTAAGTGTCTTGTATGAGGCCTCTCGGGGTCTTGTACGACATGTTGCATCTAGTGGGTACCCCTGGGTCTTGACAAACTTCATAATCAGAGTACAAGGTTTAGAAAAGTTCTAGGATGTCTCAAAACCACGTCAAGTAGAGTCTTGTACAAGAGTGTGAAGCGTGCCACATTTATGAATGAGAGGCTACGAGATGTTTAGGAAACTTCACTTCTTCATTACTCTAAGTCGTGCGATAGAGTTTAACTCTATAAGGCCCTCCTAATCCTTACTCGATGGTCTACGGGATATGACTACTCGAAGGCTTATTCTAGAAGGAATGAGGGAGAAGATGTTGGTCAAGGAGCTCCTCCTCAATCTTCTCAAGCTCCTCAAGCTCCGGAGTTTAGGACTGATTTTCAAGTATTTTCGCAAGCCGTGACGGCCCAAGACAATACGGAGGTTGTGGTCCCCGTGAACCCAAATGTGGGTACGATGGCGTCTAGAGTGAGGGACTTCAGTAGGATGAATCCTCCGAAATTCTATGGTTCTGAGGTTGAGGAAGATCCTCAAAACTTTATTGATGAAGTTTACAAAGTGTTGGATATTATGGGAGTGACGCCTGTGGAAAAGGCAGAATTGGCCGCTGATCAACTTAAGGGTGTTGCTCAAATTTGGTTCAACCAATGGAAGGAAGCGAAACCGGAAGATGCGGGTCCCCTAGAATGGGAAAGGTTCAGGTCTCCTTTTCTTGATAGGTTCTTTTCTCTTGAGATGAGGGAGGCAAAAGTTCTTGAGTTTATTAACCTCCGACCAGGGAACATGAGTGTGAATGAATATGCTTTGAGATTCACACAGTTGTCAAAAATATGCTCCAACTATAGTTGTCGACTCTAGGGAAAGGATAAGCAAGTTCATTTTGGTAGTGTCCAAATTGATGGTGAAAGAATGTCGTATTGTTATGCTTGTCCATGACATGGACATCTCTCGTCTCATGGTTCATGCCCAAAAGATTGAAGAGGACAAACTTAAGGAGAGGTCTAGGGTGGAAAAGAGGGCGAGAACCGATGATGGTAAGTCTTCATACTCTAGGTCTGGTGGACATGGTCGTTCAAGGTTTCGACAAAGGTTTTCTGGTCAAGGTTCCTCCAATGCTCCTAAGTTCAACAATGATAGGATTTCTAACCCAAAGCCTGAAGGAGGAAATGGTAGTGGGTCTTTATTACCTACTTGTACTAAGTGTGGAACAAAGCATGAAGGTAAATGTCTAGCGGGTTCCAATGCTTATTTTGGTTGTGGAAAGATGGATCATAAGATAAGAGATTTCCCTTCAATTGCTAGGAATGAAGGAGATAATCCTCGTAAGGCTAAACCCTATCCTTCATTCGGTCCAAGTGGTTCGAGTTTGAATGCTCCTAAGCAAAATAGGTTTTATGCACTTCAGAATCGTGGTGAATAAGAGGGTTCTCCTGATGTGGTTACCGGTATGTTGAAAGTCTTTCAACTTGATGTTTATGCTTTACATGAACCCGGTGCTACCTTGTCTTTTGTGACTCCATATGTGGCAATGATATTTGATGTGCTTCCAGATGTGTTGTTAGATCCTTTTTCTGTCTCTACCCTTATTGGTGATTCTATTGTGGCTAAGAGGTTCTATAGAAAGTGTCACGTTTCCTTGTCCCAGAGAGTTACTCTTGTTGACTTGGTAGATCTTGATATGCTAGATTTTGATGTTATCCTTTGTATGGATTGGCTGCACTCATGTTATGCTTCTATTGATTGTAAGCCCGTGTAGTTAAGTTTTTGTTCCGAATGATCCTATCATACAATGGAAGGGGGGAAATTCTATGCCTAAAGGTCAGTTTCTTTTTTTTCTGAAAGCTAGAGAGATGATTTCTAAGGGTTACATGTACCATCAAGTTAGGGTGTGGGATTGTAACACCCCGGAATAAGAGAAGGGAAAAATATTCTCTTCCTAGTCGACTAGGCGTTCCGCCGAGTCGACTAGGTGATCTTCCGAGTCGACTTGGCGATTTGCCAAGTGGAGCCTCCTCACCTTTTGGCTTGATCCCTGATGTCCTGCATTCTGTAACTTTAGGCAAGAAAAGTCAGGCTCGCCGTTCCAATCGGTGAGTCGCCGAAGTCGACTCCTTCATCGCCTAAGTCGACTTAGCCCCCAAGTCAACTCACTGTAAAATTAGGCGAGCTGAGGGCACATTTGGCGAGTCGCCAAGTGCCCTTGGCGAGGTTCAGCGTCCAGATCTGAAGTTTTTAAGTTGAGGATCTTAGGGGTCTTTGGTTATTTTCCTAATTCGAAACTAAGTCATTTTAATCTTTATTTAGCAAAGTATATAAGCATTCAACTCTCAAAACTCCTCAAATTAAGTCATTCTCCCTAGAATCCAAAAGAAAACCCCAAAGTTCATCTTTCCTAAATTATTTCTCTCTCTAGAATTAGAAGAAGAAGAGGTTTCAAGCTAGGTCAAGTCTCTATTGTTTCAAGCTTTGTGAGGGAATTATAATCAAGATATGTTAGATTATTCATCCATGGATTCTTCCATCTATAGAGCCCCCTATAATTCCCACAATTTGATGAAGAAAATCCCCAATTCTAGTTGGGGTTTCTTCAACATTGTGGGTTATGTAGTATGTTAACCCAATTGAGTGGGTATTGATTGTTTATGATTGAATTAGTAGTGAATCATGATATTATGATGATATTACATGTTTTCCATGGTTAACCCTAGTATAATTGATAAAATTGAAGAATGTGGGTTTATGCCTTGTGAAGTGAAATTGAGGATTCATAGGACGTCTTCTAGAATTGATGATATTTATAGAAATTATTCAAGAATAGAAGCATGTAAACATGAATTGAATTAGAATGTAGTATATATGATGGATCATGGCTAGTAATGATTCAGATTGAACTTATATGATGAATTTTGACTAGAATTGCTTAAAGATAAAGCTTATGACTAGAATGTCTTGTAATCTAGATATGCATGATGATTGTATGAAGTAAATCTTTGAGAGTAAGTCTTGTAGTTATGAGTGTTGACTTCTAGGGCTTTCAGAGTAAGGCTAATATAA
Organism: Solanum etuberosum; assembly: GCA_029582245.1. NCBI lineage: Eukaryota > Viridiplantae > Streptophyta > Magnoliopsida > Solanales > Solanaceae > Solanum > Solanum etuberosum. The sequence continues at coordinate 7,863 of JAJONR010031818.1, forward strand.
TGAATTATGTATGTTAAGGCTTTGAGAGTAAAGTCTATATGAGAATAGTAGTCTAATAGGTGGAACTGTGGTGAAAGACCTATACTCACCTAATCTACCTTATAAGTGCTTGAATGCATAAAGTGATAGAATCACTTGAACATGGATTGATTTTCAAGGACATTCTTCCATGAGACATGAATGTTAAGCAAGGCTTCATAATGAATCTAAGGGTTGTATGCTTGGCCCCAAATGGATATTGAAAATGAGATGGAGAGTCACATAAGGCAGGGTACGGGCTCCTAGTTGAGAGGAGAACCACATCTAGTTGATGTGAGGACTATCCAAGTTAAAGAGGGAACTCTCACATAGTAGAGTCTGGGTTTTCCCAAAGTTCGGTCTCATGAGATGGAAGCCTTCACCTAGTGGAGTTAGGGTTTCTAGTAGCAATCTTTGTATCCAATGAACTAAGACTTGCTTAAAAAAGCATCTCCTAGTGTTCAAAAGCAATAATGAACTTATACATGCTTAAGAAGTATCTCCTAGAGTTCAAATTAATAAGGAACTAAGAGTATGCTCAAGGGAGTGTTTCATAGTGTTCCAAGGTTTATAGAGGGGGGCTAGTCTCCAACCAAGAAGTCTGAGTCTGATGACCTTAAGGATTACTTAGTGTGGGTAGGATTATGGGGTCGTATCCATGCATTGCACAATGATGACTTATGATTACCTAAGAAGTGTTTCTCTTATGTGATGCATGTTTTGATGGATTGTTGCTATAGTTGTCTTCCATGATATGTTGACTAAAGGTGATAGTTCCCTTGTCTATATGAAGTAAGTTAAGAATTAGACCAAAGGATGGTAGGTATGATTATGATGACCTAAGAGTAATATTTAGTGTGAATGGGATTATGGGGTCTTATTCATACATTGCACAAGTATGCTTTGAGGTTACTTATGAGATAGATCTTTTATTATATGAAGGTCTAATTAGTATCATGTTATGACTATGTGGTATCTCATATGCTATTGGATTATGCCTTATGTTAACTTATGCTCATGTTATGATGCTGTTGGAGATTATGCTTATGATTATGTTATTATCTTTTATGCTTATGTCTTATGATGTTATACTAGCTAACATATTTAGTACATTTTGTACTAACGCATACTCTTGCCTACATTCTCATCAAATGTAGGGTTTGGCAATTTTGAGTTCCATTCTTGAAGATAGGTTTCTAGAAGTTCAAGGAGTTGAAGATTGGTGAGTCCTCATAGGATCGAGGATAAAGCCACCTTTTCGTTTGTCTTTTCTTTATGTCTTGAGACTATTGTATGGGATGTGACCCAAGAGTATTCAAAGTTGTATTAGATGGTTTGAGACAAGTGTAGTAAGACTTCCGCTTTGCTTTTATAAAGACTTTGATTGTAAGGAAAAATGTTTTAAAATTTTCGCACTTTTCTATTATCTTATGTTATGATATGCTAAGGGTTTGTATGAGACCCCTTCGGGGTCAAGTACACCATGTTACATCTAGGGTGTACCCCTAGGTCGTCACAAACTTGGTAATCAGAGCACAAGATTTAGAATGGTTCTAGGATTGTCTCAAAACAACGTCTAGTAGAGTCTTGTTCATTAGTGAAGCGTGCCACATTTATAAATGGGAAGCTATTAGATGATTAGGAAATTTCATTTCTTCATTCTCTAAGTCGTGCCATAGAGTTTAGCTCTATTAGGTCTTTCTCCTAATCTGTGCCCTATGTTTTTTCAGGGTATGGCTAATACAAGGGCAAATGCTAGGAGAGTTGAGGAAGACAATGTGGAGCAAGAGGTTCCTCTCCAAGTTCCTCCCCAAGCTCCTCCTCAAGCTCTGATTAACCCTAGGGAGGAGAATTTCACTAATGCGGAGTTTAGGTCGGCAATTCAAATGTTGGCCCAAGCCATGACGACACAAGTGAATAGGGAGGTAGTAGCTCCGGTGAATCCTATAGTGGGTATGGCTGCTTCAAGGATAAGGGATTTTATGAGGATGAATCCTCCGGAGTTTTATGGCTCCAAGGTGGAAGAGGATCCTAAGGGGTTTATAGATGAGGTCTATAAAGTACTAGCTATCATGGGGGTGACTTCGGTAGAAAAAGTGGAGCTAGCCGCTTACTAATTGAGGGATGTTGCTCAAATATGGTATGAGCAATGGAAAGATACTAGGCCGGTAGGAGCAGGCCCAATAGAGTGGGAAGTGTTCAAACTAGCATTTCTTGATAGGTTATTTCCCCGAGAGTTGAGGGAGGCTAAGGTAAAAGAATTCATTAACCTTAAGCAAGGTAGCATGAGTGTTAAGGAGTATGCCTTGAAATTCACCCAACTATCCAAGTATGCTCCATCTATTGTATCGGATTCGAGGGATATGATAAGTAGGTTTTTGGCTAGTGTGTCCGACTTGGTTAAAGAAGAATGTCATACGAAAATGCTCCTTCATGACATGGATATATCTAAGCTTATGGTGTATTCCCAACAAATTGAGGTGTCAAAACTCAATAAAAAGAATAAGGAGCTAGGACCAATGATGGAAACTTTTCTAATGCAAAGTTTGAGGGACAAGGTCGACCTAGGATCAAACAAAGACATTTCGGACAAGATTCCCCTTATACTCCTAGGTTTAACCAAGAGAAAGGTAGTGGGTCTCCATTACCTAAGCCTACTTGCACCAAGTGTGGAAGGAATCACCATGGTAAGTGCCTAGCCGGCATGGATGGTTGTTATGGTTGTGGAAAAAAGGGGCACAAAATGAGGGATTTCCCGGTGCTTAAGGCTAAGGGGAGGGAGGATAAGCAAGTTGCTTCTAGTTGTCCGGATGAGAATGCTCAAAAGAGGAATAAGTTTTATGTTCTTCAAGCTAAAAATGATCAAGAGTGATCTCTGAATGTTGCTACCGGTATGTGTTTTATGCTTTATCTAGATTCCGGTGTTGCTTGTCTTTTATGACTTGATAAATTTGATATGATGGAATTTGATGTTGTCTTTAGTATGCATGAGCTTCATAGTTGCCTTTATGTTATAAATGGTACTTAGAAAGTCAACCTAAGTTGACTCCCAAGGGGGAGATGGTGTGCCTAGATAGCAAGGCCATTGTGTGTTTATGTGTGGCTATGATTTCCTTATATGCATGTTCATGAAAAATTGTGATTTAAAAGAAAATAAGTTTACATGATTATTTCCTCATGTTGTAGTGCATTGAGTATGAGTTGCCCATTTAACTTCATGAGACGGATATATGAGCATGCCTTAGTTTGGAGTTGAGACATTCCTCCATGAATAAATGCTTTTTGAGAGTAAATTGCATATAGGCTCCATGAGTGTATGTTGATCATGTTATGATTAGGAGATGGTAGTTGCTTTTTGAACATGACTAGTTATGAGAATTTCTTGCATCTTGGATTCTTAGATGTAGTCCCTACTTCCTTGTGTTGCATTGAATATGTTTAGCTTGGAGATGAAGTTCCTCCTTTATTTATATGCATTTAGATGAGTTGCATGCATGTTGGGCTGCCAGTCTTGAGTATTAACTTCCGTAAGGTGTCTAAAACGCCATTCGAGGATGAATGATCCCAAAGAGGAGATATTGTAACACCCCAGATTAAGAGAAGGGAAAAATATTCACTTCCTAGTTGACTAGGCGATCCACCGAGTCGACTAGGCGATCTGCCGAGTCAACTTGGTGATCCGCCAAGTGGAGCCTCCTATCCTTTTGGCTTGATCCCTGATGTCCTGCGTTCTGTAACTTTAGGCGAGCAAAGTCGGGCTCACCGTTCTAGTCAACGAGTCGCCATAGTCGACTCCCCCATCGCCTAAGTCGACTTAGCCCCCAAGTCGACTCACTGTAAAATTAGGCGAGCTGAGGGCACATTTGGCGAGTCGCCAAGTGCCCTTGGTGAGCTTCAGTGTCCAGATCTGCAGTTTTTAAGTTGAGGGTCTTAGGGGTCTTTTGTTATTTTCCTAATTCGAAACTATGTCGTTTTACTCCTTATTTAGTAAAGTATATAAGCATTCCACTCTCAAAATTCCTCAAATTAAGTCATTCTCCCTAGAATCCAAAAGAAAACCCCAAAGTTCATATTTCCAAAATTATTTCTCTCTCTAGAACTAGAAGAAGAGGAAGAAGAAAAGGGTTCATGATAGATCAAGTCTCCATTATTTCAAGTTTTGTGAGGGCATTGTAATCAAGGTATGTTAGCTTATTCATCCATCTATGGAGCCCCTTAGAATTCTCCCAATTTGATGAAGAAAATCCCCAATTCTAGTTGGAGTTTCTTCAACATTGTGGTTTATGTAGTATGTTGACCCAATTGAGTGGGTATTGATTGTTTATGATTGAATTAGTAGTGAATCATGATATTATGATAATATTACATGTTTTCCATGGTTAAACCTAATCTAATTGATGAAATTAAAGAGTGTGGGTTTATGCCTTGCGAAGTGAAATTGAGGATTCATAGGTGGTCTACTAGAATTGATGATATGTATAGAAATTATTCAAGAATAGAAGCATGTAAACATGAATTGAATTAGAATGTAGTATATATGATGGATCATGACTAGTAATAATTGAGATTGAACTTATATGATGAATTTTGACTAGAATTTCTTAAAGATGAAGCTTATGAGTAGAATGACTTGTAATCTAGATATGCATGATGATTGTATGAAGTAAAGATTTAAGAGTAAGGCTTGTAATCATGAGTGTTGACTTCTAGGGCTTTGAGAGAAGGCTAATATAATGAATTATGTAAGTTAAGGCTTTGAGAGTAAAGTCTATATGAGAATAGTAGTCTAATAGGTGGAATTGTGGTGAAACGCCTATACTCACCTAATCTACCTTATGAGTGCTTGAATGCATAAAGTGATAGAATTACTTGAACATGGATCGATTGTCAAGGACATTCTTCCATGAGACATGAATGTTAATCAAGGCTTAATAATGAATCTAAGGGGTGTATGCTTGGCCCTAAATGGATATTGAAAATGAGATGGAGAGTCACACAAGGTAGGGTCCGGGCTCCTTGTTGAGAGGAGAACCACACCTAGTTGATGTGAGGACTATCCAAGTTAAAGGGGGAACTCTCACATAGTAAAGTCCGGGTTTCCCCAAAGTTAGGTCTCATGAGATGGAAGCCTTCACCTAGTGGAGTTAGGGTTTCTAGGAGCAATCTTCGTATCCAATGAACTAAGACTTGCTTAAAGAAGCACCTCCTACTGTTCAAAAGCAATAATGAACTTATACATGCTTAAGAAGTATCTCCTAGGATTCAAATTAATAAGAAACTAAGAGTATGCTCAAGGGAGTGTTCCATAGTTTTCCAAGGTTTATATATGGGGACTACTCTCCAACCAAGAAGTATGAGTCTGATGACCTAAAGGAGTACTTAGGGTGCGTAGGATTATGGGGTCTTATCCATGCATTGCACAAGTGTGACTTATGGTTACCTAAGAAGTGTTTCTCTTATGTTATGTATGTTTTGATGGATTGTTGCTATAGTTGCCTTCCATGATATGTTGACTAAAGGTGATAGTTCCCTTGTCTATATGAAGTAAGCTAAGAATGAGACCAAATGATGGTAGGTATGATTATGATGACCTAAGAGTAATACTTAGTATGAATGGGATTATGGGGTCTTATTCATACATTGCACAAGTATGCTTTGAGGTTACTTATGAGATAGATCTTTTATGATATGAAGGTCTAAGTAGTACCATGTAATGACTATATGGTGTCTCCTATGCTATTGGATTATGCCTTATGTTGACTTATGCTAATGTTATGATGATGTTGGAGATTATGCTTATGATTATGTTATTATCTCTTATGCTTATGTCTTATGATGTTAAGCTAGCTAACATATTTAGTACATTTTGTACTAATGCATACTTTTGCCTACATTCTCATCAAATGTAGGGTTCAGCGATTTTGAGTTCCATTCTTGAAGATAGGTTTCTAGAATTGCAAGGAGTTGAAGATTGGTGAGTCCTCATAGCATCGAGGATAAAACCACCTTTTCGTTTATGTCTTTTCTTTATGTTTTGAGACTATTGTATGGGCTGTGACCCAAGAGTATTCAAAGTTGTATTAGATGGTTTGAGACAAGTGTAGTAAGACTTCCGCTTTGATTTTATAAAGATTTTGATTGTAAGGAAAAATGTTTCAAAATTTCCGCATGTTTCTATTATCTTATGTTATGATATGCTAAGGGCTTGTATGAGACCCCTTCGGGGTCAAGTACGCTATGTTACATCTAGGATGTACCCCTGGGTCGTGACAGGGATGGGGATTCTGAAACCCCTAGTCTTGTGTCGGTCCCCGTTGTTAATAAGTTTTCGGAAGTGTTCCCAGATGATCTACCCGGTATTCCTCCAGAAACTGAAATACACTTCGATATTGACCTTCGCCCATATATGCAACCTACTTCTATTCCTCCTTACCGAATGGCTCCAGCAGAACTAAAGGTGTTGAAAGAATAATTGAAAAATTTGTTGGATAAGGGTTTCATCAAACCGAGTATCTCTCCATGGGGGTGCTCCAGTTTTGTTCGTTAGAAAGAAAGATGGTTCTCTTCGTATATGTATTGACTATTGTGAGCTGAACAAGGTGACCATTAAGAATAAATATCATCTTCCAATGATAGATGATTTGTTTGACCAACTTCAAGGAGCAAGCTATTTCTCTAAGATTGACCTTCGGTCGGATTATCACCAATTGAGGGTGAAGGAAGAAGATATTCTGAAAACGGCTTTTAGAACCCGGTATGGTCATTATGAGTTTTTGGTGATGTCGTTTGGTTTGACTAATGCTTCGGAGACATTTATGGATTTGATGAATAAGGTGTTTAGACAATACCTTGACATGTTTGTGATTGTGTTCATTAATGATATATTGATTTATTCGAGAAGTGAGGATGATCACATCAATCATTTGAGATTTGTGTTGCAAATTCTCAAGGACCAATGAGTCCTTGCAAAGTTTAGCAAATGTGAGTTTTGGCTAAGGTCTGTGGCTTTTCTTGGTCACATTATTTCAAGTAAGGGTATTGAGGTAGATCCTAAGAAGATGGATGCGGTCAAGAGTTGGCTAAGACCTCAATCCCCTTAGGATATTAGAAGTTACTTAGGTTTAGCTGGTTACTATAGAAGGTTTGTTGAGGGGTTTTCTTGGATTGCCTCTCCATCGATATCTTTGACTCAAAAGAAGGCAAAGTTTGAATGGTCTGAAGCATGTAAGAAGAGTTTTCAGAAATTGAAAGATAGACTTACTTTTTCTCTGATGTTGACTTTACCGGAAGGGACTGATGGTTTTGTGGTTTATTGTGATGCCTCGAGAATTGGGTTAGGATGTGTGCTTATGCAAAATGGGAAAGTCATTACTTATGCTTCAAGGCAACTAAAGGTTCATGAAAATAATTATCCTACCCATGATCTTGAATTAGCGACGATTGTTTTTGCCTTAAAGATTTGGAGTCATTATTTGTTTGGTGTTCATGTTAATGTTTTTACCGACCACAAGAGTTTGCAATATGTGTTTAACTAAAAGGATCTAAATCTTCTCCAAAGAAGGTGGCTTGAGTTATTGAAAAATTATGATATGAGTGTTCTCTATCACCCCGGTAAAGTTAATGTGGTGGCGGATGCTCTTAGTCGGTTATCTATAGGTAGTGTTGCTCATATTAAGGACGATAGAATAGAGTTGGTTCGAGATATTCATAGATTGGCCCGATTGGGAGTTTAGTTAGTAGACTCTACTAAGGAAGGTATTATGGTTCACAATGGTTCAAAATCGTCTTTTGTGGCAGATGTGAAAGCCAATCAATGTCTTGATCCGACCCTAGTTGAATTGAAATAAGCGATGCTTAGAAAGTCCGTTGAGGCTTTCTCCCAAGGGGTAGATGGTGTGCTTAGATATCAAGGTCGTTTGTGTGTTCCTAATGTTGATAACTTGACGGAACAGATCTTGTTAGGAACCCATAGTTCTCGGTATTCCATTCACCAGGGAGCCACAAAGATGTACCGTGATTTGCGGAAAATCTATTGGTGGAATGGAATGAAGAAGGATATTGCTGAGTTTGTGGCTAAATGCCCTAATTGCAAACAAGTGAAATTTGAGCATCAGAAACCGGGAAGTTTGTCCCAAGATATTAGTATTCCTACTTGGAAGTGGGAAGATTTGAATATGGACTTCATAGTAGGGTTGCGTCGTACACGGTGATAATATGATTCAATTTGGGTTATAGTAGATCAAACGACGAAATCAGCCTATTTCATTCCCGTCAAAGTTTCTTATTCAGTGGAAGATTATGCTAAGTTGCATTTTAGGGAAATGGTAAGGTGGCATGGAGTGCCCTTGTCCATTATCTCCGATCGAGGTACTCAATTCACTTCTCAATTTTGAAAATCTTTCCAAAAGGGTCTTGGTTCTCGTGTTAAGTTTACCATGGCCTTTCATCCCCAAACTGATGGGCAAGTAGAGCATACTATCCAAACTTTGGAAGATATATTAAGAACTTGTGTAATTGACTTTAAGGGTAATTGGGATGATCCCTTGCCTTTGATTGAATTTGCCTATAAGAATAGCTATCACTCAAGTATTGGTATGGCTCCATTTGAGGCTCTCTATGGTAGGAGGTGTAGATCTCATATAGGTTGGTTTGATGTGGGTGAAGTCTCCTTGATAGGACTCGAGTTAGTTCATGAGGCTATGGAGAAAATCCAACTTATTAGAGAGAGGTTGAGAATAGCCCAAAGTCGACAAAAGTCATATGCCGATGTTAGAAGAAGAGATCTTGAGTTTTATTTTCATGATTGGGTTTACTTGATAATTTCACCCATGAAGGGTGTAATGAGGTTTGGTAAGAAAGGGAAGCTTAGTCCCCGTTATGTAGGCCCATTTCAGATTTGAGACGTGTTGGTAAGGTTGCTTATGAACTAGATTTGCCTAATTAGTTGGCATCGGTGCATCCAATTTTCCATGTCTCTATGTTAAAGAAATGTGTTGGAAATATGACATGTATAGTTCCCTTAGAAGGTTTGTGAGTTAAGGAAAATATTTCTTATGAAGAAGTTCTGGTTGATATTCTAGACCGGCAAGTCAAGAAGTTGAGAAACAATGAAGTTACTTCCCTGAAAGTGTTGTGGAGGAATCATTTAGTTGAGGGTGCTACTTGGGAGGCCGAGGCCGATATGATGTCTCGTTATCCTCACCTTTTTCCTTCTACTCCTACTCTAGCTTGAGGTAATGAATTCCTCATGGTTTACTTTTTGTTTTGATTTCATGTGCTTTAGACATTCCCATGATTTCCTTATTATGCATATTCATGAAAAGCTTAAGTTTTGAAAGAAAATGAGTTTACACGATTGATTTTGCTCATGTTGATGTGCATTGAGTATGATTTGCCTATAGACTTCATGAGATGATATGTTGAACATGTTTAGCTTGGAGTTGATGTTTCCTCCTCGGATATATGCATTTGAGTTTGAGTTACATATGGATTTCATGATATGATGAGATGAGTCTGTTTTAGCTTGGAGATGGTATTTCCTCCTCGGATATGAGTAATCTTGTAAGTATATGCATATTGGGATGTTTTAAAAATGTCTTAGCTTGGAATCAATATTCCTCCTTGGTTGTGTGCATTTTGATGAAGTTGCATGCATGATGGGTTGCTAGTTTAGATTCCTTTTCCTCTAGTGATGTCTAGAATCTCATTTGAGGATGAATGATCCCATCCCAAGGGGGAGATAATGTAACACCCCGTATTCGAGAAAGGGCAAGATTAGCCAAATTTTAGGAGTTTCAGGTGCCACCCACGGAGGCCAACCATGGCATGTGGATAGGACCACGGACCGTAGGTGTGGTCCGTGGACTGGTCACCCCAGGATCCTCAGAATCCATGAACCACGGCCTAACCAACAGACCGTCGGTCAGACCACAGTCCGTGGTTAGGGGTCTGTAGGTCAGGGCCCCAATTTCATACTCTCTGAAGACCAACGACGGCCGTGCAGGACATACCATCGGTCAGTCCACGATCCGTCAGTCGTGGTCCGTCGTTGGTGATCCGACAGTTATTTCAGGTGCAGTTGGGTTTTTTCCTAATTAATCTAGCCTAATACTATGTTGTTTTACCCTTCACTAAGACCCCTATATAAGTGATTTTAATCCCCAAATTGGTTCATTCAAGTCATTCTCCTAAGAATCTAAAAGAAGAACAAGTCTCCTCTCCAAATATTTCTCTCTCAAGAACTTGAAGAAGAAGAAGAAGAAGGGTTGAAGCTAGGGCTCAAGGTCAAGTCTCCATTCTCCAATTGTTTGTGGGCTTTGATAGAAAGGTATGATAGCTTTATTCATCCATGGTATCCTTGCATCCATGGAAAATCTAAGTTCTCCCAATTAAAAGTAGAAATTACAAATTTGAGTTAGGGTTTTCTTCTAAGTTGTGGATCTTTAAGAATGTTGGTTCAATTGAGTGAATCATGATTGATTATGCATGAATTGAGAGGATTATATGCTTTTATGATAAAATCTCATGTACCCATGCTTAACCCATGTTTCTAAGGTGAAATTGAATAAAAATGGGTTTTACTCTATGAAAGGAGAATTTATGGATTTATGTTTATTCTTATAGGATAAATAAGATACAATAGTAGTTGCTTTGAGATTGAAGCATATGTGATGATTTATGATAAGAATTGCTTTGAGAGTGAAGCATATGTAATTGATTGTTGATTATTGATGTGATTGTGGTGGAAGGTATCTTCCCACATGATTTGCTTATGTATGAAAGTGAAAGGCTTTCTCACATTGAATGATTCTAGGTTGAAAGGATTGCTCACCTAAAATAAATCTAAGCTAAAGACTATGAAATTGATGAGGCTAGAGGCGATTACCCATGACCTCTAAATGAGAAGGATATGAGGCGATTACCCATATCCTTTAGAATAGAATAAGAGGCGACTACCCATGTTCCTATGATGTAAAAAAAAGAGGTGAGTACCCGTGTCATATGATAGAAATACAAGAGGCGAGTACCTTTGTCACATGATGTTGGACTAGAGGCGAATACCCATGATCCTAAGCAAGGGTACTAGAGGCAACAACCCATGATCCCATAGTAAGTTGTATAAGAGGCGAGTACCCATGATCCTTTATGTAAGACAAGAGGCGAGTACCCATGATCCTTTATAGTTAGGCAAGAGGCGATTCCCCATGTCTTTAAAAGTTAAGCTAAAACATATTATGATAGATGATAAGCTTGGATTGTTGCTTGAGTTTTCCTTCCATGATATGTAAGAGTAGAGGCGTTTACCCAAGTCTTGACTAAGGATGAATCGAGGTTACTTCAAGAAGTACTCCTCACATGTTATGATGATCTATTATGTGCATTGATTATGTTTTATGACTTATGTTGTCTAACGCTTATGTTATGTTATGTTTATGCAGGCTATCATATTTTGTACATCTTTGTACTAACGCATATTCTTGCCTACATTTCTTATCAAAATGTAGTGTCCGGCGGTTCTGATTCTCATCCCCGTGGCTAGGATCTATACTAGAGGCAAGGTTGAAGATTGGTGAGTCCTCATAGCATTCTGAGGAATTGGCCACTACTTTTCTTATGTTCCTTCCATTTGAGGTTTGAAGATTGATGTATGGGTTGTTTCCCGAGATTCTATTGTATTAGATGGTTTTTGAGACAAGTGTATTAGACTTCCGCTTTGCTATTAAAATTTTTGATTGTGTTCAAAATGTTTTAAATCTTATTTTTTTCTATTATCTTGACTATGAATGCTAAATGACTTGTATGAGGCCTCTCGGGGTCTTGTACGCCATGTTGCATCTAGGGGGTACCCCTGGGTCGTGACAATGGGAGCTCAGATAGCCACACGGTAGCATCACCTGGCAATGATAGTGGGAGCACAGGAAACCCGATCGCATCCATGTCTAAGTCTGGCCTTCCTACACTCCTTTTACACATGCTGATGACTTTACTTAGATGAGAATATGGGTCTTCAAATGGAAAACCATGGACTAACCCTCTAGATATAAGCATTTTCATTATGGAATAACCCTCTAGATGTAAGCTTTTGCATCAGACTGATGGTAACCAAAAACATAAGTCCATGTGGTAGTGGGGGAACAACTATGGCACCCGTTGATCCCACAATATTATGATCAACCCTGAAATTATCACGCACATCGGGTGCATGCTGATTTCGCACTCTTTCAGCATTTTCAAAGAGTGGATTATCCTTGACGTTTCTAGGCACTCCTAGTACTCCCGAACGTTGGACTCCATCAACATCCCCATGACCCTCTCTTATGGGATCATTGTTCAGTCTCAGATTTTGACCTCTTTTCTGGCCAGTCTTCGCAGAGTTCTTCTTAATTTAGGATCGTAGGGGGTCAAGGGATTGTATTTTGTAACACCTCATATTCAAAAAGACCAAAATAGTGGCTTTTTAGACTTTCTAGGTTCCATCCATGAAGGGCCAACCACAGCCCGTGGTGTGGGCCACGGACCGTAGGTGGGTCCGTTGATTGCCCCTCAGAAATGTTCCAGGCATGACCACGGTGGCACCTACGGACCGTAGGTGGGACCACACCCCGTGGTCCAGTGGCCCGCCGACTTGCGAAAAGTCTCTTCCCATGGATCACGAGTGCGCATGATGGACCGGAGGTTCATCTACGGTCCATCGGTGGGGGTTTCGTGGGTCACTACTGTCAGCTATTCTCAAGAGGCAATTGGGTATTTTCCTAAATAATTAGTTCCAATACTATGTCGTTTTGCCTACATTTAGAACCCCTATATAAGTCTTTTAACCCCCAAATTAACCCCATTTAATTCATTCTTCCAAATTCCCAAAAGAAAACCAATTCCTTTCCCAAATATTCTCTCTCTAGAAAACATGAAGAAAAAGAAGAAGATTTAACCTAGGGTTTCAAGCTAAGGTTCCAATTCTTCCATTGAAGGCTAGCATTTGGACTCAAGGTATGATAGTTTTAATCCATGGATTCCTTCCATCCATTGAGTTCCTAAATCTCCCTTTTTCAAAATATAAAATTCCCTAATTTAGTTAGGGTTTTCTTCAATTAGCATGGGTTCTTATCATTATTGATTTAAAAGCTTTAATTATGATCTTCTATGCATGAATTGATGAATTGCAATGCTTTTATGATGAATTCTCCTATAAACCCATGTGATCCCTATGTTTTCAAGTTATGAACTATATGTTGAGGGATTTTGATCTTAAAAGAAGAGTTTTATGAGATTCAGCATGTATTACTAGTTTTACATGAATTTATGATGAAATCCATATCTAACTCATGTTTTCTAATAGTTTATGATTGAAATTGGGTTTTTACCTCAAGGAGGTGAATTATGGACTTGTGAATTATTTTATGAAATCTATGCAAATGTTTTAAGGGTGCTTTGAGAGTAAAGTACCAATGATGATGTTGTGTTGTGAAAGTCTATCCTCACTAAAACACATACTAGCATAATGTGAAATTTTCTCGCATAGAAAGGATTCTTAGGTTGAAAGAGTTTCTCAACTAATTGAACCAAAGACTAGGAGCTATCTTAATGAAACTAGCTTGAATTGGTAGGACAATGTCACCTTTTCATGAGTAATGAAGTCAATTGAGAAATGACTATTCCGTGGGAATTTATGCTTAGAACTGAGTGGATATTAAATATGAGATGGAAGCTCTCACGTAGTAGAGTTCGAGTTTCCAAAGTAATCTCATGAGATGGAAGGCTTCACATAGTAGAGTTCGGGTTTCTAGTAGCAATATCCTTATCCTATAACTATGTGCCCACATAGGTTGATTAGGTAGTGGATCCACTTAAGCTAGAAGTTCAAGGTTCTACCTTAGACAAGTAGAACACCTCTTTTTGGTGTGGGGTAGACATCGGATTCCATGTTATTGCTTACATGGTCTCATGTCGGTTAAGGCTATTTCCCCACAAATAATAATGAACTAAGGCTTCTCAAGGAGTATCACATATGAGTTCAAAGCTTTTAAAGAAGAAGTTAGCTTGCATTTACCATGATTTATGACTTATGTTTTATAACTCTTTCATATTATTTTTTAGCTTGGTCTATTGCATATCATGAACTGAAATGTCCCCTTCAGCATTTTTAAATGTTTTATGCATGGCTATCATACTTGGTACATTAGTTTGGACTAACGCATATTGTTGCCTATATTTTTCCCAAATGTAGGGTTCGACAGACAGGTTTCCGAATCTCATGGCTAGTAGTTGAGTTCGTGATTTTTCGAGCTTTGGTAAGTCCTCATGCTTCGAGGACGGAGTTATTGTTTTAGTTTCTTTCTTGTAATTCTCTTTTGGACATGATGTATGGGCTAGGCCCTATCTCATTCTATTGTATTAGATGGCTATGTTGAGACATGAGTTTAGACTTCCGCTTTTCGTTGTATAAAAATGTTTTGGACTTCGAACAGTTCTACTCTTATTGTTCTATTTCTTATTTTATGAGAGCTAAGTGGCTTGTATGGAGTCCTTCGGGGTTCTATACGCCATGTTACATATAAGGAGTACCCCTGGTTCGTGACACATTCACTTTGTGTACTTGGCATACACTGGAAATAAGAACTGTAGAAAACAAAAACAAAATGAATGTAAATCAAGAAATAATTGACTAAAGTGCAATAATGAAATTAGTCTAATCTAAAAGGCTTATTCCCCGGCAGCCGCACCAAAATTTGATATGCCCAAATTACACCTCCCTAAAGAAGTATAAGTGGTTGTTGTAAAATAAAGAACCTAATAGAGGTTAGGGTCGATCCAACGAGGATATGATCTAGAATTAGGCAAATTTAATGTTTATTGTATTTTTTATCAGATTATTTCTGTAAAAAAAAAGGGGTTTTGTAATACAAAATAATGATTAATTGATATAAAGTAACCAATTAACATAATTCGCAGTTTGTAAGATCAATAAGAGATGAAACTAGGGTATATGTGTTCCCAACTAGTTCTTAATGCAGTAAACCTTTATAATATAAACTATTTCCTAGTGTTTGACATGCAAAGTCTGTAAGTTAGGTATCTCCTAAGTGATTAGTCGTCCAAGTAGGCAATTTCACTATGCAACTTGGTTGGTCTATGGGTGTATGCTTTACTAACCCTTACCATTGACCCAGATTAGCCCTCATATATTTGGGTTACTCTATTAGATAAAGGCTTATCAATGATAAATCTCCGTTGATTAATCTTTTTTCCTATTCATTACTTCCTTTGTCAGGTAAGTAGGAATAGGGCGAGTTCTAACATTGTGCACCATTAAAAAACATTTAAAACAAAGAGATCAACAATACATGCATAAACACTATTCCAGAATTACTTAATTATTAGGTCTACTTTGTTAATTACTCATAGTTCCCACAACCTTAGTTGTGGATTTAGCTATTCATGGTTGTGTGATCACAATTCATAATATGGTTGATAGAATAAATCATGAACTTACAATCAAAGTAGATGAGATCCGGAATCTTGAATTGATGGAAAAAAAGCAATATTATAAACCAACACTTCAAGAATCAATTGCACAAAATGTTTGCTAGTAAATTCTCTAAGCTAAAAGTATATATCTCAAAACTTCTAACAACCTAACAACAAAATAATACAACTAATATTTATAGACATCAAATCTTAAACATAGTAGGAAAAGGAAATCTAAGGAAATTTGGCTTGGTCAGTCGACTCTACAATTTGGCACCTACGACTCGTAGGTCTTACTACGGTTCGTAGGTGGCTTCCATCCATCAGCAGTTAGTCCTTAACTTAAGTAGCACCATCTAAGGGTATGATCTACGGTCCTTAGATCTTTGTATAGCCCATCATGTCAACTCATCATTCGATCACTAGAACTCAACATCTCAGAATATTTCTATGACTTATATGTACGGCTCGTCAATAGCTTTCGGCGTTTTACACTTAGCTCCAGATATCAGCATCTCAAACTATTACTCCTACCTTCGGCTCATAGAAGTAACTGCGGCTCGTAGGTCAAGTTGTCTATCCCCAAAAATAACTGTTGTTGCAATATTTTAGCACCAACTATTCCAAAACCTTTTTCTTGCAAAATCCAAGAAAAAACGCCATCACATCTACTAATAAAATGCTTAACACTAATCCAAAACTCCAAGTTTAAACCGTCAAAAGTATCATAAATCCGCGGTAGATCACAACCACATTGATTTCATTCTTGCAAATGCTAAACATTATGCTCATCGTCAGTACTATTGAAGACATCGATATTGAACAGAAT
The DNA here is from genome assembly GCA_029582245.1 of Solanum etuberosum. Classification (NCBI taxonomy): domain Eukaryota; kingdom Viridiplantae; phylum Streptophyta; class Magnoliopsida; order Solanales; family Solanaceae; genus Solanum; species Solanum etuberosum. Next base: position 24,175 of record JAJONR010031818.1, read on the forward strand.
CGATCCTCGAATCGTTATCAATGAAAACTTAAGATGTCACAATTTTCAAAACTCATGGGGTATTTGCAAATTTGAGAGAAAACAAAAGAGGTAACAACAGATAAACCAAACCAAATGAAACACTAATACAAACAAAAGTAAACTACTACTGTCATTTAAAACTCTAAAAATAACAAAATATAAAGAAAAGGGGAATATTGGCATAAAGGCCAACACCCTACCAAATATAAAAGTGGAGTGTCCTCAATGCAAGAGTAATAAGTACGGGAGGAAGAGTAAAACGGACCCCCTGATAGGCAAAGCCTATGAAACACTCTCATCTGGAGTCTTTGGAGGTGTAGCATCATCCGGGGTATGACTGTCTGCCAATAATATCATAGGAAGCAGTAATGTGGTATCAGCTAGGGCATCATAGCCCGACACATCACTAGCAGGAATGGTGGAGTTTGAAGAGACTCCACTGGTACCAACTACAGAAGTCTATCGAAGGTATATCTCCAAGGTGGCCTAAACAATCAGCTCCTCAATATCCTGCAACTTCATGAGTGTTTGCGCAATACCATGGTCATCCTCCTCACTCCTCATCACATCCTCATCTGTCTCCTTGGATAAATCATCATCGAGCCTCTCAACATCAACATAAGTATCATCAGTAGCAGCTCTACCATCAAACCCGCTCTGCTGCATACTCGGAGTAGGCTACCTATTGGGCATTTTTTGTGGAATGGAGGCTGGTGCATCAGGTAGGGGAACATCGCCATAGAATAAAAATATTAGTAGACCGCAACTAGTCTACATCCGCTCGTAAAGTAGCAAGCTCACCTCTCATGGTGTCCAGCACAGTACAACTACCCTTGGCCTTCTCTCGATCCTCTAATCTAGTAGTGAGGTAGTCTAACCTCACACTGTGGGCCTGAATAAACCCCTCACACCTAGTCACCCTCTCCCTCAAAGGGTCCAATGCCCTCTCAATCGTCGTATCAATCAGCAAAGGCATGTCCTTCTATACTCTTGTGGCTCTAACATCTGTAGATCGAGTAAGACTACCCATTTGATATGTTAAAACCTGGGTCAATGAGGGAAGGTTCCTAGGAGTGGGGGCAGGCATAGCAGCAGTGAAAATAGTAGGACTAGTAGGAGTGGCAGAAGATGAAGGCGCACCAGGGGAGGAAGGTATACCTGCCTACTTCACAGAAGGAGCGGGTATGTTTGCCTCAAATGGTAGAGTATACATATCAACAACGGGCATGGTGTATGGTGGTGATGGCTTCCTCCGAGCTGCATTATCTCGTAAGCAATCATCCTCAATCCTCCAGATGTCATTTGAAGAGGCTGGGCTGATACACACATCAGTATTCCCCCTAAAGGGGACTCTTTCATCCTCATAGAGCTTTGTGATCAAGACCGAGAAAAGTAAGGAGGTTTTCTCCAGACGAGCTCTCAATAGAATTTCCTATGCAATGATAGAACACACACTAATGTGCTCTTGATCAATGATAGTTCCCACTAATACCGCCTTGGAATGGTGAAGGATAGATTCATTAGACGAGGTCATGATGTTGTTGCTAATGAATCCAAACCACTACTGGGCCACAATGTTTAAATCATTCTTCTTTATACAGGCACAGTGAGCCATCCAAGAAGGAGAAGTGTCAGATATAAGCGAGGCAAACCAACCTTTCAACGAATCAAGGTCATGCTGCATCCAAAGTGAAAACATATCGACCTGAAATTCCAGCATCCCCAATACAGTGTTGATTGCCCCAGCATAACATTGCACCATCTTTCCACGCAGGTCCACTTCATCCAGTGGCTTCCAATTCATGCCCTTCCACCTCTTTGGTAAGGCCCTGTCATAGGACGTATAAAACTCACACACCCAAGAAGGAAAATAAGGGTTTTGGGGCCGTATGAACCCCTCAAATTGATGGAGCTGTACGGTGTCCAAAATTGCAAGGTGATCACTCATAACCCCCTTTATGGAGAGCCATCTCTCCTCAAGAATGGTATGTTCTTCTTCTGCCTTAAGCCTATTGATGGATCTTGGAGGGATGATCAAGATAACTCTGGAGGTTGGTGCTTGGGTGGATGCAGGCTGCACCAGTTTGGATCGGATGTCCATTCTCTTTATTACAACCCCATTTAAGGGTTTTGCACTTGCTTGAGTAGATATTTGTGGGGTGGTAGGTTGTGATCACCGAGGAGCCTCAAATGGCTCATTGATGACTATTCCCTTCTACTTTTTCAACAGATTAGGAGACTTTCTGTCGAATTTTGTATCTGAATCACCACCTGCTTCCTTTTTGTCTTATCCATAATCTGCAAAGCACACACATTCAAACATAAAATTGGTGAAAGTTAGTTGAAATTAAACTCAGTATAAAACACAGTTCAAAAATACCATAAGGATCACCTAATGAGAAGGCGGATCGCCTAATAGGAAAGGCGAGCACCGGTGAGCTTGCCAAAATGGGCAGTAGCAAATATCAAAGAGTTCAGCCACAAAGGGTGGAGTAAATTCCAACTCGGCGATTCGTCAAGTTTGTTTCAGCAAGCTAAGACTAGTCCGTTGAAACTGACAGTGCAAAATGAAAAGAAATAGGCATCAAGGGTGATGTCCACTCCCACTCGGTGATTCACCAACTGGGTTCGGCGAACTAAGACAAGCTCGCCAAATGGGACAGTACCCAATGTCACATATTCACTTAAGAAGGTCAGTTGGGGCTTATTCGGTGATTCACCTAATCTCCTTCGTGAGCTAAGACAAGATCACTGAACATGAAATGTTTAACCCAATGCCTAATTTTCACAGACAATCCCAACATACACAACAATAACAATTTTACCAACATAATTTTAGTCCACCCACATGCTTACCTACCCATAGGTACTCAGACTTCCCCCAGATATCGCAAAGTATTGCTTAAATTGATGATTTGCCGTTAAGAAAGTCGTCATTATGTCAATCATTGGGCAAAATTATGCAATCGGTTCAACACTAGGTTACTCAGACTTCACCCACATCAAATTTAATCAAGACCCACTAACTTTAAGGGCTCAATTTCAACATTCAACCAACAAAATCAAGTATAGCAACTTCTAGGCAAAAACAAAAACAATCAATCTATGGGAATAGTTCAATACGATCATTACGGTACTACCCAATGAAATCAAACAACCACATGCATCAAATGGCTCATAGCCCATATACAAAACACAATTTAAAGCTCAAAATGTATAATGAAAATCAAAAACCAACCTCAACGAAAAGCAAAACTTGAAAATAAAGGAGAATAGGGTTGGGTCGACTGCTCTACCAAGAAAATGCACTCCACAAACTCAAAATTCACACTCTAAGGACTCTCAATCACTCAAACAAAGTATTGCAAGAAAAAAAAGGAAGAAAATGGCTCAAAAATTGGAAAGGGTTTTCTCTTTCAATTTGAAAAGACCATTGGCTTTTTATATCTGGCACACTCGGCGGTCATGACTAACGTTATCGAGTGTGCTCGGTGAATCACCAATTAGAGTTGAAGCTCACCAAAATAACCTGAACGAACACCAAACCTGAATTCTTGTTCAGCTAATCCGATAGAGTGCGCATAGTATACTTCACTGAATTACCTTTTGGAGCTCAGATCACTGAAATAGACAGTACACTTTTCTACATTTTATTTCTCAGAAGGCGGATAAGAATGAGTTCGCACAACTCCTTTGGTGGATCGTCGTGATGGTTTTTGCATCGCCTAGTGTTCTTTTTTCAACCTTTTGACTTCTTTTCAACATGCACTTACAACGCACCTTATTGAAAGCAATAAAACAAAAGTAAAGGCTTGGGTTAATTCCCAAAAAGCACCTAATTTAACGTCGAGGCATGACATAGTTATCATTTCCTCAACATTCATTTTTGAGATTTGGGGCGGTGTCACTAGGAAACGTTCTCTTGCCTTGGATTGAGATAAGTAGAGATCTGGTACAATTGGGTCTCCATGTGCTTGATAGATACCGAATAAGAGGTCACTGTTTGCGATAAAGTGGAGAATACATATTTAAAATCCTTCAACACTTTGTCAGGCTCTTCAACCTTGTTGAAGATCCTTGTAATCATTTCCTCGGTTTAGTTTCCTTCAGGCCCAGCTAGGTCCTTTGGTCGTTGAAGATCATGGAGAGGGATATATCTATCTTTTTTAGCCTCCTTATATCTCCAATTTCCATCTCGCCAATCTTTCCAACCATTATCTTGATCCTTGTTCCAACCTTGGTTCTCATCTTGTCGTTGGTAATTTGGGTTAGAGCCCCCCATTTGGTTTCCCAAATATTGAACTTCTTCATTATATAACGTCTCAAACTTGCCATCATATGGGTGCTATCTACTATTACTTCCAATAGAATTCACCGATCTAAGTCTACCTTCCATGACATGTTTAGACAATAAATGGAGTTGGGTCATTATTTTGGCCATGTTTTCATCTTGTTCATTGTCCTTCTCAATTTGTTCTTTGCTCATGTTCAATTGTAGAGTGGACACATGGTCTTCTCTAGGATGTCATGTTTAGTTAACTTTGGTCATGTCATCTAGCAACAAAGCAGCCACATCATATAGTTGTCTCATTAATCCTCCTTGAACTAACTGATCAGCCACACCTTCACTGAGTCAAGGCTACAATGTAGAGGTTCACCTCCAATGCGCTTAAAATTTTGGATTTGGGTTCTAAGTTTCACCATCTTTGAGGGGGGGAAGAATCTCTCCAAGAAAGCTTCAGCCAACTCCTCCCAAAAAGTGATAGAGCCATTTGACAATTCAGCCAACAATCTTGTAGATTTGCCCGTCAACGAGAACGGAAATAACCTAAACCTCACGGATTCTTGAGAGATGTTCTTTAATAGAAACAGTACATACACCTTCACAAAATTCCTTAGGTACTCATGGGGATCTTGATGAGATAATCTCCCAAACACTCCTCTTAGTTGGAGCAATTGCAGCACTGTTTCGATTACATGAAACACAGCCCTCCCGGCTATGGGAGGTATCCAGATTGCTCAAGTGATTTGAACAATATTCACATACATATCATTCAAATCACCCATGTTGTCATTTTGACCGTAGTGACTATCGTTGTCACTACCATGGTCACTAATTATATTAGACCTGTAAATCAGGCAACAACAAAACAAAAAAATCATCTACTACAACTAAACTAATTTACAAACTAATTTCTCAAATAGAATTTTCAACCACCATTCCCCGGCAGCGGCGCCATTTTTCGATAACGCTCAAATGTACTCTTTAAAACCAATTAAAAGAGACAGTGGTCATATTTAATAAAAATATCCAACTAAGAGTCGGGGTCGAATCCCACAGAGAATGATATATTGTAGAGAATTCTATCAAGAAACTTGGATTGTACAATCATTCATTTGTAATAGTAAAAACTAGTTGGTGGATGATTCCACCAATTTAACAAAAAGATTTGGTTATCAAAGGTCACAAATAAACTAAAACAATGGAATATTCAAGAAGTAACAAGTAATCTAGCGGTGCGGGGATTGGAAATCAATGTCACATAGGAAAAAATGTGTTTCTCTATGGTGATGAAATTCATGAATAGGATAGGGCATCTTCAATGACGCTAATCTTTTTTCGATCTCCTAGCATCATTGCATAGAATCTTTTTTAGGTATCATCTATATGCCAAATCTAAACAACCTAATACCTTAATTTATTCTCTCTTTCGATGCAGAAATAGGGAAAATAGATTTGACCCATAACTTCTATTTTCAAACAAGTTACAGACATCGAACCTAAGTTGTTAGTATCAGACTAATTACTCACTCTAATCAATCTCTTTCGAGCATCGATTGGAGATCGGAAGCAGGAATTAAGTTTGCAACCTTAACCCATAAGTTAACCTCATGATAATTAGCCCAAATTCATGTATGAGAAATAGAGCATAAAAAAATATCCACTACATTAAATCAACACCCAACCTCATAAGTGCACCCCTAGATCTTGGGGTTTTAGCCACCCATCACAAAAACCAAAGAAATTATACCTTTCATGAAAGTAGCCATGAGTAACATGAAATTAAGATTTAACAAGAAAACTCACTTTGAATTCAACTTCAATTTATCAATTTCAAGAACAAAGTTGAAATCACCCCCCCAAAAAAATTAGAAAGTGTTCTTCTGAGGGTAAAGTGTTTTTCTCTCTACAATATTCAGAATTTCCTCACCATTTTATGAACTCTCCAAAAACAAATCTCTTTTGGGCTATTTATAGTTTTCCAAATTTCGGCCCAAAACTCAATATGCTACCCTTTGGGCGATGTTAGTCGGGCTCACCAAACTCATTCGATGAGTTGCCAATCATGCTTTAGCTCACCTTTCTTTCTCTAGGCTTCAGGTGTTTGAACCTCAGTTGGCGAGATTGTTCGAGTCTACCTTTCACATTCGGTATATCACCGAGTACCACCTTATTTCGCCTTTCGAGCCTATAATTTTTCTCCTTGTACTATCACTTTTTGAGATGGTCAACAAGATCGCCCTTCTCATTTGGTGAGTGACCTTTTCTTTTAGAGTTCGCCGACCAGGCTTGATAAATACAAGTGTTGTGCACTGTCACTTTGGGCAAGGTCATGCTGACTAGGCGATCAACAATTCCTTTTTGGCGATCATCAATGTATAGTTTGCACTTCTTTTTACGTGTTTGGCTATTCGTTCAAAAATTCAACCTTGCCTTGTCCATTAGCCTTCATAGCTGCAAATCATCAAAATATCATCAGAATAGGACATAATTAATTATTTAGAATACTAATTATTGAGCTAAATAGGCCTCAAATAAGTGCAAATCTACCATTCATCAAATCATAGTAGCATGACGGGAGAGCTCATGAAACCTCACCTCATACTCGGACACGGTCATAGAACCCTGCTACAACATAGAAAACTGATCCCAGAGGTGGTCTCTAATGCTGCGAGGGATGAGACTTGCCAAGAAGGCCTCAGAAAACTTTGTCCAGGTGACCGAAGGGGACCCAAATGTCCTTGTCCCAATGAAAGTATGCCACCACTGCCTGTTTGGCCCATCTAGTTGATACGCGGTGAAATTGGTTGCTATTGGCTCCACAAGACCCTAGGTATGAAGCCTCTCTCGACAAGTAGTCAGAACTCGTGAGGATTCTAAACCACAACCCTACAAAAACATAGAGGAGAAAGTGTCAAAAACACTCCCAGCATCTTGTGCTCCTCTAGCGGAATAGTTCGGATGAAATCACGAGCTAGGCAACCCCACAAGTTATCTGGGCTCGAGGTGCCTCTGTTGTAGGCTGATCCTACTTACCTGGTGCTGGTTCATGGTACAGGTCACCCAGCACAGTCAGAAGTTGAGCAATGGCTACCTGAAGATCTTGAGCCATAGCTTGTCCGGGTGATGACTGAGTTGGTCCCGACCCCACTGGCTGATCGGGAATACAAGTTGTTGGAGGTTCCACTGTGGGCTTTGGACCCTGCTTTCTATCTTAGGCTGGTACTACACCCCTACAAAGGAAGTCAACCTCTACCAGAGCGGCGCCCGATGCGTACGAGCCATCCTGAAAAAAGAGTGAAACAAATGAGATCCCAAGAAACCAATAACATACACGCTGCGTGAAAGCTATACAAAAAGAAAAGAACTCCTAAGACACCCTAGAAGCTCCCAAAGATAGGATATATACGTCTCTACACCGATCTGTAGAACTCTACTAGGTATTAGTTTTGTACAAGTAAGACCGGTGATCCAGGGGATCGGATACCAACTTGTCACAACCCGATCTCTCTAGTCATGATGGCACCTACTATAACCCACCAGTAGGTACGCCAAACCATAACCCACAACGATAAGTAATAGGTACAAGGGTAGAATGTAACACCCCGGATCTGAAAAAGGGCATTATGGCTGACTTCAGAAAGTTGTAGGTGGCAACCACGAGGACCACCCATGGCCCGTGGAGGGGACCACGGACCGTAGGTGTGGTTCGTGGATTGCCCTTCTTAGGGAAGTTTTGGAGGCTCAGAACCACGGCCTTACCAACGGACCATAGGTCAGACCATGGTCCGTGGTTGGGGGCCCGTGGTTCACTGGTCCAAAACAAGATACTCACCACGAATGACAGACGTACAGGACGGCCCATCGTCCTGACCACGGCCCGTCGTCAGTGGCTATCGATGGTGGGCTGGCAGTTAAGTTCAGGGATAGTTGGGTCTTTTCCTGATTAATCTAGCCTAATACTATATCATTTTTCTTATGTCTAAGACCCCTATATAAGTATTTTAACCCCCCAAATTTCCCAAAAGAAATCTTTCTCTCAATTCACCAAAAAGAAGAACTCTCCAATATTTTTCTCTCTAGAACTTGAAAAAGAAGAAGGATTCAACCTAGGGTTTCAAGCCAAAGTCTCCATTCCTCCATTGAATATAAGGAATTGGCTTCAAGGTATGGTAATTTTCATCCATGGATTCCTTCCATCCATGGAGTTCCCAAATTCCTCTACTTTCTAAGTTAGAATTCCCCAATTGAAGTAGGGTTTTCTTTAATTGCCATGGGTTCTTTTGATTATTGATTTATATGATTAAATTATGATCTTTTATGCATGAATTGATGAAATACTATCTTTTTATGATGTTTTCCACTATGAACCCATGTAATCCCTCATGTTTTCAAGTTATGATCATGTGTTGTGGGATTTTGACTATGAAGGATGAGTTTTATGAAATTAAGCATGTATTGATAGATTTACATGATTTTCTGTTGGAATCCATAGCTAACCCATGTTTTCTAAATGTTCATGATTAAAAGTGGGTTTTATCCTTGAAAGGTAAATTATGGAATTATGCATCTTCTTATGAAATCTATGAAAATGTTTTAAGGATGCTTTGAGAGTGAAGTATCAATGATGATGTTAATGTTGTGTTGTGAAAGGATTTTCTCATAAACACATGAAAGCATGATGTGAAAGGTTTTCTCACATAATAAAGGATTCTAAGGTTGAAAGGTTTTCTCACCTAATTGAATCAAAGATTAAGAGTTATTCTAATGAAACTTTAGCTTGGATTGATTATTGAATGATAACTTTCCATGGATGACGTTTTAGCTTGGATTGGCAAGATGACGTGCCCTTTCATGGATAATAAGAACAAGTAAGAAATGACTATTCCATGGAATTTATGCTTAGCACTGAAAGGATATTGAGATGTAGTCTCTCTCATTAGTAGAGGTCAGATTTCTAGTAGCAATCTCTATATCCCTTACCTATATGCCCCCATAGGAGGATTGTCTAGATAGGAATTAGCTAGTGGATCCACTTAAGCTAAAAGTTCATGGTCCTTACCTTGGCAAGTAAGACTACCATTCTTGGTGTGAGAGACACTAGGGATCATGTTATAGTTCATATGGTCTCTATGTCGGTTAAGGCTAATTCCCCACATTAATAATGAACTAAGGTTACTTCAAGAAGTATCTCATATGAGTTCAAAGGTTTTAAAGATGTTAGCTTGCATTAACCATGTTTTCTAACCATATTACATCATGTTTTAGCTTGGTCAATTGCATTTCAGGAAATGTCCTCTTTTAGGATGAATTAAATGTTTTATGCATGGCTATCATACTTTGTACATTATTTTGTACTAACACATACTCTTGCCTAGATTTCCCCAAATGTAGGGTCCAACAGTTAGGGTCCTCAGTTTCATGGCTAGTGGTTGGATTTGAGATTCCTGAGCTTGGTGAGTCCTTGTGGTTTGAGGATGGATTTCCATTGTTTAGTTTCTTTCTTGTATTTCGGTTTTGGACATGATGTATGGGCTAGGCCCAATTTAATTCTATTGTATTAGATGGCTATTGAGACAAGTGTTTTAGACTTCCGCTTTCTTTGTAAAAACTATTGGCCTTGAAATGTTGTTTTACCTCTTATGCTTTATTTCTTATGTTATGAATTCTAAGTGGCTTGTATGGGGTCCTTCAGAGTTTTATATGCCATGTTACATCTAGGGTGTATCCCTAGGTCGTGACGAACTTGGTAATCAGAGGACAAGGTTTAGAATGGCCCTAGGATATTTCATAAGCCAGTCAAATAGAGTCTTGTTCATGAGTGTGAAGCGCGCCATATTTATGAATGAGAGGCTACAAGAAGTTTAGGAAACTCTACTTCTTTCATCGCTCTTAAGTCGTGCGATAGATTTTAACTCTATAAGGTCTCTCTCCTAATCCTTATCCGATGCTCTATAGGATAGGGCTACTCGAAGAGCTTATGCTAAAAGGAATGTGAGGGAGAATGCGGAACAATAAGGTCCTCAAGTTCCGGTCAATCCTTTGGCTGAACAAGTGACTAATGCAGAGTTTATGGCTGCTTTCCAAGTATTGGCTCAAGCCATGACGGCCCAAGCCAATAGGGAGGTTGCGGTTCCCGTAAGCCCAAATGTGAGTAAGGCGGCATCTAAAGTGAGGGACTTCACTAGGATGAATCCTCTGGAGATTCATGGTTCTAAAGTTGAGAAAGATCCTCAAGAGTTCATTGAGGAGGTTTACAAGGTGTTCATGATCATGGGAGTGAAGCCGGTGGAAAAGGCGGAGTTGGCCGCTTATCAACTTTAGGATGTTGCTCAAACTTAGTTCAACCAATGGAATGAAGGGAGATCGGAAGATGCGGGTCCTCTTGATTGGGAGAAATTTAATGATGCTTTTCTTGATAGGTTCTTTCCCCTTGAAATGAGGAAAGAAAAGGTGCTTGAGTTCATCAACCTTCGTCAAGAAAGTATGAGTATGAGGGAATATGTGTTGAATTTTGCACAACTATCTAGAAATGCTCCAACAATGGTTGTTGATTCTAGGGCAAGGATGAGCAAGTTCATTTCGAGTGTGTCTGAAATGGTGGTTAAAGAGTGTCGAACTGTGATGCTCATTAATGACATGGACATCTCTCGTCTCATGGTTCATACACAGCATATTGAAGAGAAGAATCTTAAGGAAAAGTCTTGGGAGACAAAGAGAGCTAAAACCGGTGATGGAAATTTCTCACATGCAAGGTCCGATGGACATGGTCGTGTTAGGTTTCGACAAAGGTTTACTGGGTAGGGTTCCTCCAATGCTCCTCCTAAGTTCAACAAAGATAGGGTGTCTAACCCTAAGCCTCAAGGAGGGAATGGTAGTGGATCTTCATTGCCTATGTCTACATGTGTTAGCTGTGGAAAGAAGCACAAGGGTAAGTGTCTAGTCGGCATGGATGGTTGCTCTAGTTGAGGTAAAAGTAGTCATAAGATGAGGGATTGCTCGATGCTTACGGCTAAAGGAAGAGAGGGCAAGCAAGCTTCTCCCAGTGGTTCGGGTTCCAATACCCCTAGGCAAAACTAATTTTATGCACTTCTGACTCGTGGTGAGCGAGGGGGTTCTCCCGATGTGGTAACTGGTATCTTAAAAGTGTTCCAACTTGATGTTTATGCTTTACTTGATCCCGGTGGTACATTGTCTTTTGTGACGCCATATGTGGCTATGAGGTTTGATGTTCTTTCGGATGTGTTGTTAGATCCTTTTTTTGTCTCTACTCCTGTTGGTGATTCTATTGTGGCTAAGAGGGTCTATAGAAAGTGTCCCGTTTTCTTGTCCCATAGAGTTACTCTTGTTGACTTGGTAGAGCTTGATATGTTAGACTTTGATGTTATCATTGGGATGGATTTGTTACATTAATGTTATGCTTCTATTGATTGTAGAACTCATGTAGTCAAGTTTCAGTTCCCAAATGAGCCTATCCTAGAGGGGAAGGGGGGAAATTCTATGCCTAAGGGTCAGTTTGTCTCTTATTTTAAAGCTAGAAAGATGATTTCTAAGGGTTGCATTTATCATCTAGTTAGGGTTACTCTTGAGTCGGTCCCCGTTGTTAATGAGTGTCCAGAAGTATTCCCAGATGATTTACCCGGTATTCCTCCCAAGAGGGAAATAGACTTAGGTATTGACCTTCTCCCAGATACGTAACCTATCTCTTTGCCGTATGGCTCCGGTAGAACTTAAGGAGTTGAAAGAACAATTGAAAAATTTGTTGGATAAGGGTTTCATCCGACTGAGTATCTTTCCATGGGGTGCTCCAGTTCTATTTTTTAGAAAGAAAGATAGTTCTCTTCGTATGTGTATTGACTATCGTTAGCTGAACAAGGTGACCATTAAGAATAGGTATCCTCTTCAAAGGATAGATGATTTGTTTGACCAACTTCAAGGAGCAAGTTACTTCTCCCAGATTGATCTTCGATCTGGTTATCACCAATTAAGGGTGAAAGAGGATGATATTCCAAAAATGGCTTTTAGAACCCGGTTGGTCATTATGAATTTTTGGTAATGTCATTTTGGTTGACTAATGCTCCGGCGAAATTCATGGATTTGATGAATAGGGTATTTAGTCAATACCTTGATATGTATGTGGTTGTGTTTATTGATGATATATTGATCTATTCGAGAAGTGAGAATGAGCATATTGATCATTTGAGGATTGCGTTGCCAATTCTCAAGGACCAACAACTCCTTGCTAAGTTTGGTAAATGTGAGTTTTGGCTAAGGTCCGTAGCCTTTCTTGGTCATATTGTTTCAATTAAGGGTATTGAGGTAGATCCTAAGAAGATGGATGCGGTCAAGAGTTGGCCTAGACCTCTAACCCCTTCACATATTAGAAGTTTCTTGGGTTTGGCCAGTTACTATAGAAGGATTATTGACGGATTTTCTTGAATTGCCTCTCCTTTGACGGCTTTGACTCAAAAGAAGGCTAAGTTCATATGGTCCGAAGCGTGTGAAAAGAGTTTTCAAGATTCTAATGATAGACTTACTTCCGCTCCAGTGTTGACTTTAATGGAAGGGATAGATGGTTTTATTGTTTATTGTGATGCCTCAAGAATTGGGTTAGGGTGTGTGCTTATGCAAAATGAGAAAGTCATTGCCTATGCTTCAAGGAAACTTAAGATCCATGAAATGAATTATCCTACCCATGACCTTGAATTAGTGGCGGTTGTTTTTTCCTTAAAGATTTGGAGGCATTATTTGTATAGAGTTCATGTTGATGTGTTAACCGACCACAAAAGTTTGCAATATGTGTTTAATCAATAGGATCTAAATCTCCGCCAAAGAAGGTGGCTTGAGTTATTGACAGATTATGATCTGAGTGTTCTCTGTCACCCCGGTAAAGCTAATGTGGTGGTAGATACTTTTAGTCGGTTACCTATGGGTAGTGTTTTCCATATTGAGGAAGAAAAGAAAGAGTTGGTTCGAGATGTGCATATATTGGCCTGATTGGGTGTTCAGCTAGCGGACTCCACCAAGGGTGGTGTTATGGTTCACAATGGTTCAGAATCGTCTTTAGTGGCAGATGTGAAAGTCAAGCAAGGTCTTGATCCAATTTTGGTTGAGTTGAAAGATGCGGTGCTTGAGAAATCCGTTGAGGCTTTCTCCCAAGGGGGATATGGTGTACTTATATATCAAGGCCATTTCTGTGTTCCTAATGTTGATGACCTGAGGGAACAAATCTTGTCAGAAGCCCATAGTTCGCGGTATTTCATTCACCGGCGAGCCACCAAAATGTACTGTGATTTGCGAGAGGTCTATTGGTGGAATGGGATGAAGAAGGACATTGCGGAATTTGTGACTAAGTGTCCTAATTGTCAACAAGTGAAAGTTGAGAATCAGAAATCGAGAGGTTTGTCCAAAGATATTAGCATTCCTACTTAGAAGTGGGAAGATGTGAATATGGACTTTATTGTTGGTTTGCCCCGCACCCGGTGACAACATGACTCAATTTGGGTTATAGTAGATCGGATGACGAAATTGGATCATTTTATTCCCATCAAGGTTTCCTATTCGGTGGAGGATTATGCTAAGTTGTACTTAAGAGAAATGGTAAAGTTGCATGGAGTACCTTTGTCCATTATTTTTTATCGTGGTATCCAATTCACTTCTCAGTTTTGGAAGTCTTTCCAAAAAGATGTTGGTACTCATGTTAAGCTTAGTACGGCCTTTCACCCCCAAACCGATGGGCAAGTGGAGTGCACTATCCAAACTTTGGAAGATATGTTAAGGGCATGTGTGATAGATTTTAAGGGTAATTGGAATGACCATTTGCCATTGATTGAGTTTTCATATAACAATAGTTATCACTCGAGTATTTATAAGGCTCCATTTGAGGCATTATATGGTAGGAAGTGTAGATCTCCTATAGGATGGTTTGAGGTGGGTGAAGTTTCCCTAATAGGTCCTGAGTTGGTATATGAGGCCATAGAGAAAGTTTGACTTATAAAAGAAAGGTTGAAAATAGCTCAAAGTCGACAAAATTCATATGCCAATGTGAGAAGAAGAGATCTTGAGTTTAATTTTCCTGATTGGGTTTACTTGAAAATTTCACCCATGAAGGGTGTAATGAGATTTGGTAAGAAAGGGAAGCTTAGTCCCCGATATGTAAGCCCATATCAGATTTTGAGACGTGTTGGTAAGGTTGCATATGAACTAGATTTGCCTAATGAGTTGGCATCGGTGCATCCGATTTTTCATGTCTCTATGTTGAAGAAATGTGTTGGAGATCCGACATCCATAGTTTCCTTAGAAGGTTTGGGAGTTAAGGAGAATATTTCCTTTGAAGAAGTTCCGGTTGAGATTTTAGACCGGCAAGTCAAGAAGTTGAGAAACAAAGAAGTAGCTTCCGTTAAAGTGTTGTGGAGGAATCAATTAGTTGAGGGTTCAACTTGGGAGGCCAAGGCCTATATGATGTCCTGATATCCTCATCTTTTTCCTTCTACTCCTACTCTAGCTTGAGGTAATGAGTTCCTCATGGTTTGTTCTTTGTTTTGGAGTCATGTGTCTTAAATGTTTCCATGATTTCCTTATTTATGCATGTTCATGAAAAAGCTTAAGTTTTGAAAGAAAATGAGTCATATGCTTAATTTTCCTCATGTTGATGTGCACCAAGTATAAGTTCTCTATAGACTTCATGAGATGATATGTTGAACATATTTAGCTTGGAGTGAGGTTTCCTCCTTGTATATATGAATTTGAGTATGATATGTACGTAGACTACTTGATACGATGATATGAGCATGTTAGCTTGGAGTTGATGTTTCCTCCTCAGATGTTAGATTGGAGTTGACATTTTTCCTCCTCGGATATGTGCATTTTTAGATAGTGCATTCATGTTGGACTGCTAGTTTCCATCTTCCTTATAATGTTTAGTATGTCCTAACTTGGAGTCAATATTCCTCCTTGGTTGTGTGGATTTTGATGAAGTTGCATGCATGATGGGTTGCTAGTTTAGAGTCCTTTCCTTCTAAGTAATGCCTAGAATCTCATTCGAGGACGAATGATCCCAAGGAGGAGATATTGTAAAACCCCAGATCCGAAAAAGGGCATTATGGCTGACTTCAGAAAGTTGCAGGTGGCAACCACGAGGACCACCCACGGCCCATAGAGGGGACCATAGACCATAGGTGTGGTCCATAGATGGCCCTACCTAGGGAAGTTCTGGAGGCTAAGGACCACGGCCTGACCAACAGACCGTAGGTCAGACCATAGTCAGTGGTTGGGGCCCGTAGTTCAGTGGCCCAAAAAAGGCTACTGACCACCAACGACGGACGTGCAGGACAACCCGTTGTCCTGACCACAGCCCATCGTCAGTGGTCGTAGGTGGTGGGCTGGGAGTTAAGTTTAGGGGTAGTTGGGTCTTTTCCTAATTAATCTAGCCTAATACTATGTCGTTTTGCCTATGTCTAAGACCCCTATATAAGTATTTTAACCCCCAAAATTTTCCAATAGAAATCATTCTCTCAATTCACCCAAAATAAGAACTCTCCAATATTTCTCTCTCTAGAAGTTGAAGAAGAAGAAGGATTCAACCTAAGGTTTCAAAACAAAGTCTCCCTTCCTCCATTGAAGATAAGTAATTGGCTTCAAGGTATGGTAGTTTTCATCCATGGATTTCTCAAATTCCTCTACTTTCAAAGTTAGAATTCCCCAATTGAGTTAGGGTTTTCTTCAAATGCCATGGGTTCTTTTGATTATTGATTTAAATGATTGAATTATGAACTTTTATGCATGAATTGATGAAATACTATGATTTTATAATGTTTTACCCTATGAACCCATGTAATCCCCCATGTTTTCAAGTTATGATCATGTGATGTGGGATTTTGATTATGAAGGATGAGTTTTATGAAATTAAGCATGTATTGACATGATTTTTTGTTGGAATCATAGCTAACCCATGTTATCTAAATGTTCATGGTTGAAAGTGGGTTTGAGCCTTGAAAGGTAAATTTTGGAATTATGCATGTTTTTATGAAAGTTATGAATTTTAAGGATGCTTTAAGAGTAAAGTATCAATGATGATGTTAATATTGTGTTGTGAAAATATTTTCTCAAAAATACATGAAATCATGATGTGAAAGGTTTTCTCATATAATAAAGGATTCTAAGGTTGAAAGATCTTCTCACCTAATGTAATCAAAGATTTAGAGCTATCCTAATGAAACTCTTGCTTACATTTCCCCAAATGTAGGGTCCAACAATTAGGGTCCTCAGTTTCGTGGCTAGTGGTTGACTTCGAGATTCCCGAGTTTGGTGAGTCCTCATGGTTCGAGGACGAATTTCCATCGTTTAGTTTCTTTCTAGTATATCAGTTTTGGACATAATGTATGGACTAGGCCCAATTTCAATCTATTGTATTAGATGGCTATTGAGACAAGTGTTTTAGACTTCCGCTTTATTTTATAAAAACTATTGGCCTTGAAATGTTGTTTTACCTCTTATGCTCAATTTCGTATGTTATGAATGCTAAGTGGCTTGTATGGGGTCCTTCGGGGTCTTATACGCCATGTTACATCTAGGGTGTATCCCTGGGTCATGACATAAAACTAATTAGAAAATAATACAAACAAAAGAAAGAACAAAATTGAATGCAAACCAGAAGCTATATATAATAGAAACCCTCCCACAACCTGGAAGTCACAAGTACAGAGCTGTCTAATCTGAACAAATAAAAGTCTCAAAAGTGAACCACAACATGCCGTCTCAAAGTCAAAAGACTAGCTAACATAAGTACAGAAGGAGACAGGTTGATCAAGGACGCTAAGTGCTCACCCTCATCTCTAATATTCACGAGTTGCAAAAGATTATAAAAACAATCACCGTTGGTAGCTGGTACTAGGACATGCATCACGAAAATGATGCAAAGACCAACATAAGTACCAAAACAAAGGTACTCAGTAGGCATCATAGGGAGACTGAGCGAGAAAGGTAAAAACAATCTGGAAAAAAAAAGAATATAGACACAAATAATGGTCAAATCGGGAAAACAAAGAAATCACACGAGCCTACCAAAAATAAATCTAAGTACAGCTAAACTAAACCTAACTAGACCCCATAAGCCCAGAAGGTACACTCATGCGCATGTTTAAATAAAATTCGAATGGACCCCCATAAGCCCGATAAGTATACAGAATAGCTAAAACTACAAGAACAAGGAGTAACATGAATCTGAATCTGAGAACTTCGGCTGGGCTCCAAGCCCAAGTAACCATGAACCAGGAAACTAGTCAACTCCAATCTAGCTACCAAGAGTCACAAATAATCAAGGTCGCCCAGCCAGACAGTCTACTCCCAGGGGCGTAACTAGCCCATCTAGTAAGAGTGACCCGAGGGTATGTCGACTCCATAAAGGATCTCACATATCAAGGCCGCCCAACCAGCCAGTCCACTCCCAAGGGCATAAGCTACCAAACTAGAAAGAGTGACCCTAGGGCATGTCGACTCCGTAGAGGATCTGAAGTAGGCTATAAGCTATCATGGATCGACATCCACTCCCGAAGAATCATAAAAGGCTCCAATCCTGAAATACCAAACCTGAGAAGCACACAACCTCTGGTAACACATCGGAGGCATAAAGATAGGGAGAGAAGACAGAAGGTCTAACAAGTTGCGCAAATGCCTAGACTAAGGCTCATACTATCAGATAAAATCTGCAATTCCAAACTACAAGGATCTAGTCCGTCCGAAACAACGTTGAAGAGATGATAAAGTTGCAAGGTTTGAGAGTCCAAGGCATCACTAGTCTATCCTAGACTAAAGTCAAACATACATCAGAAAGTAAGTATAACACAAGTAATTCACACAGCATGCCACACACAAACAACTCCAATTAGCATGGTACTACCCCTGAAACAGCCTCCATCAATCCTAAAAAATAATTTCTAAAGAGAAAATCATGAATAATTATGTACCTGCCCCCGATTCACACTAATCATCATGAGTTCACACATTCAGGCTCAATCCAAATATAAAGGAAGTCGTAGCCTACCTGTAGCCTGACAAGGCCCCCTCCTAATCATAAGGCTAGATCTTTTCCTTGCTGAAATGAATCCAAATGTTGCCATGACATCAAAAATAGGATCACAATGTAAGTTCGGTTGTTTAGACACAAAAACACATAAAATAGAAAAGGATCAATTTTGGAGTCAAATGGTAATCATGGGACCCACATCAGAATTTCTAGTATTGACTCTGTCAAGAGATCCTAAAATACGCCTCGAACTTGTGTTCCAAAATGGAACACAATATGAGGCCTAAAATAACCCACAATAACACATGCACAACTTAACAAGAAACCAAGCTAAGACAACAGCTTTAGATGAGAATTCACCTCAAACGGAGGCTGACCAATGCAATCCAATCACTCAGCCACGTAGCCTCAACAATTTTGTACACGTAGGACTTTGAATTACGAAACTACGATAAGAAACGAGGGAGAAATCACAATTTCATCTTCCAATAATAAGTTGCCTTCGCATCTGGTCTTTAAATAAGACCAGACCATTTGCTTCTTCACCAGCGCAGAAGGCCTCCACGAATGTGAGCCTCGCGAATGAGGATGAGGCCCCGCAAATGCGGCCAGGAGGGACACAGGGCTCCACGATCGCGATGAAGTCTCCGTAAACGTGACCTCTATGATCACGACCCTCAGATCACTTGACATGCACGGTCGCAACTAGTGGCCCGCAAATGCAAAAAACAAAAGTGGCATGCACCAGTTAATACATATTAGTTGGGTTTTCGCAAGTTTCAAATCTCCGACGAGGCATTTGGAATTCGTCAGAACCCCGTGCACGTAAACAAGATATGCAACTCTACAAATATTGATATTTTGGACTCAGGGGAGTAGTCACAATTCCAATACGAGGTCATCTCTGCAAAAATTGGGTCCAAAATCCAAACTTTGTTTTAAGCCAAAATCCACAAATGGGTTTGAAATTAGCCTGAAAGCCTCGGGATCCAAACGAAGGGAAGTTCTAGACAAAACTCAACATTCTGAAGGGAACTGCGTGGATGAAATTCTCATTCGAGCTCGTTTACTCAGAATGATGACTAAAGTCAAATTTATGCCTCAACTTAAAGTTAAACTGCCTAATCATACAAAAAGCCTCGGGAGTCGTATTGACCATGTTGCGAACCTAAAATTACCCTTCTGGAGTTGCTTGCATTGTAAGAATTGGATTTTGAGGTCAACTTCTTGAACTTTTGATCAAAACTTACCGTTCAATGTTCAAAAGCTCCAAAACACTAAAACTCACCGAAAACCTAAACGAACGACCAAGTGACCAAACTGTCAGCCCCAATAAGTCAGAAATGACATGCGGTCGCTACATGAAAGCTCTAAAAACAAATACAAATGTGATGACCCAAGGTACCCCCTAGGCGTAACATGGTGTATAAGACCCGAGATGCCCCACACAAGCCACTTAGCATTCATCACATAAGAAATAGAATGAATACACTAAAAAGACAATTTCAAGATATCAAAGTTTTATAAAGCAAAGCAGAAATCTAAACATCATCTCAAAGCCTAGTACATAAGAGTGAATTTGGGCCTAGCCCATACATTATGTCCAAAACTGAAAATAGGGAAAAATTGAAAACAATAAATGACCGTCCTAGAAGCATGAGGACTCACCAATGCTCGAAATCTAACAATCAACCTCTACCCATGAAACTTAGAACCTTGACTGTCGGACCCTAAATTTGGGGAAATGTAGGTAAGAGTATGTGTTAGTGCAAAATATGTACCAAGTATGATAGCCACGCATAAAAACATTTAAAGTCATGCTAAAAGGGACATTTTCGTGACATGCAATGACCAAGATAAAACATGAGTTTAAAGAGTTATAAAACATACAACATGGTAAATACAAGCTAACATCATTAAAACGTTCATGAGATACTTATGAAAGTAACCTTGGTTCATTATTGTGGGAAAATTACCTTTTAACCGACATAGAGACCATGTGAGCTATAAACATGGAATCTGGTGTACCCCACATCGAAAAGGGTTGTCCTACTTGCCAAGGTAAGGATCCACTAGCTAATGTCTAGATAAGAAAACATCTTATGGTGGCACATAGTTAAGGGATAAGGAGAATGCTACTACAAACCCAACCTCTCTTAATGGGAGAGCTTCCATCTCAATATTCGCTCGGTGCTAAGAGTAATTCCCACGGAATAGTCAGTTATGCATACTTGTCTTTATTATCCATAGAATGGCACGTCATATTGCCAATCTAAGCTAAGTAATGTATCATCGATGGAAAGGCACAATTAAGTAACCAATCCAAGATAGGTCTTATTAGAATAGCTCCTAAAATCTTTGATTCAAAGTGTAGTTGAGAAAACCTTTCAACCCTAAGAATCATTTATGTGAGAATGTCCTTTCACAAATCATGCTCTCATGTGTTTATCAGAAATCCTTTCAACAACACAAACATAACATCATTAATACTTTACTCTCAAAGCATCCTTGAAATATTTACATAAATTTCATAAGAACATGCTTAATTTCATACATAATTCAAAATCCACATCATATCATCATAACTTGGAAAATATGGAATTACATGGGTTCATGGGAGATCATCATAAAAACCATAGAATTACATCAATTCATGCTTCAAAGATCATAAAACAATCCAGTAAATAAATAATTAAGAGAACCCATAACATGGAAGAAAAACCCTAACTCAATCAGGGATTTTCAACTTTGAAAATTGGAGAATTTGGAAACTCCATGAATGGAAGGGATCCATGGATGAAAACTATCATACCTCATTGCCAATTGCTTATCTTCAATGGAGAAATGGGAGGCTTGACTTGAAACCCTAGGTTGAACCCTTCTTCTTCAAGCTTTCTAGAGAGAGAAATCTTTAAGGAGGAAAACTTGTTCTTCTTTTGTAAATTTGAGAAAATTATTTCAATTAAGGAAATTGGGGGTCAAAAATACTTATATAGGGGTTTAGGTTAAGGGTAAAACGACATAGTATTAGGATAAAATATTTAGGAAAACACCCAAAACCCCATATGAAATAACTGTCGAACCCAGTCGACGGTGGGGACCTACGGAACGTGGGTCCACCTTCAGACCGTCCTGTCCCTCCATCGATTGGTTCTGAGACCAAGATTTTGGGACCTCCAACGACGGGACCTACCCATGGGCCATGGTCCAATCGATGGGTCGTGGATCCCAAACGTGGTTCTCAACTTTTGAACGCAAAATCTCTCTATGTCTGGGACTTACCTACGAAACTTATTTACGGCTCGTACATTGGATGACGGACCGTCTTGGTGAACCGTCGAACAAGTACTGAAGCTTAACATTTTGGAAAATTTATATGGCCAATCCACGGACACTACCTACGGTCCATGGTTCGTTCCACGGGCCGTGGATGGCACTGTAGGAACTGGCAACAGATTTCTTTAAAAGTTGAATTTTACCATTTCTTGAATCTGAGGTGTTACATTATCTCCCCCCTTGGGATCATTGGTCCTCGAATGAGATTCAAGTCACCATAAGGAAGGTAGGAACTTAACCTAATAGCCCAACATGAATGCAATCACATAAACGCACATATCCGAGGAGGAAACATCAACTCCAAGCTAAAGCATGCTTGAAACATCATATCATGAAGTCTATATGCAACTCATACTCAAATGCACATAAACATGTAGAAATCAATCAAGTTGACTCATTTTCTCACAACTTAAGCTTTTTATAAATATGGCATGCATAGATAAGGAAATCATGGGAATATCTAAGACACATGACACCAAAGAGTAAACCATGAGGAACTCAATACCTCAAGCTAGAGTAGGGGTAGAAGGAAAGAGATGAGGATATCCAGAAATCATATCGGCCTCTGTCACAACCCAGGGGTAAACCCTAGACGTAACATGGTGTATAGAACCCTGAAGAACTCCATACAAGCCACTTAGCATATCATAACATAAGCAATAGAATAATAAGAGTTAAAATGCATTTCAAGTCTAAAATTTTCTTCATAAAAGCAAAAACGGAAGTCTAGACTCTAAGTCTGAACATAGCCATCTATTACAATAGTCTGAATGAAATGGGACACAGCCCATACAACATAGTCCGAAATGGAAATACAAGAATGAAACTACAAATGGAACAACATCCGTCCTCAAATCATAAGGACTCACCACAAGCGAGGAGAAATGAGTAAATTCCAAGCTTAGCCACAATGAGGATCGCCTTGAGAACCGGACCCTACACTTGGGAAAAATGTAGGAAAGTAGGCGTTAGTACAAAAATGCACTAAGTATGATAGTCATGCATAAAAACATTGAAAAACAGGCAAAAAGGGACATTTCATTTGAAAGTATGCATTTTACTAAGTTTAAAACCTCATCATAAAGTCATTGATAGTCAATACATAGATCATCATAACATAAGAGAAACATTTCATAATTACCCTCATAGTATACTTGTGCAATGCATGGATAAGACCCCATAAATCTCACCCATGCTAAGTAAACTCATTAGGCCATCATTGATATTCTTGTTCTTAATGTGTGGGAATAAGCCTCAACCGACATGAGACCATGTGATCTATAACATAGTCCCCCGGTGTTACCCACACCGAAAAGGGGTGTCCTACATGCCTAAGGTAGAACCATACATTTTAGCTTTAGGTGGATCCAATAGCTAAATAACCAATGGGGGCACATAGTTTATGGGATAAGAAGATTGTTACTAGAAACCCGGCCTTTACTAGCGTAAGGGCTTCCATCTCAAGATATTGCTTCTAAGAACCTGGCCTCAACTATCGTGAGGGCTCCCATCTCATATCAATATCCACTCGGTGCTAAGCATTAATTCCCATGGAGTACATATTAAGTTTTGACTTAAGTTCATATTCATGGAAGGATGTCATTGACAATCAATCCAACATAATTCAAAGGATAGCTCATAGATCATGCGTGAGAATAGTCTTTCACCGTCCATATCTACATAAATATTTTAGATTCAATTAGGTGAGAATAGCCTTTCAACCTGAGAATCTTCATGTTGTGAGAAAACCTTTCACATCATATCATATTCATGCACAAGTGTGTATATGAGAATTGTCATTTCAATAACACAACAACAAGATCATAATCATAGGCACTTCACTCTCAAAGTGTTTTAAAAGTATTTACATGAATCTCATAAACATACATAATTCACATAATTTTCCCTTCAAGGGTCATGGTTCATATTCAATCAACACATCTAGAATTCAAGCATTAGACATGGATATCATTATAATTCAAGTAATTCAATCACTACATGCATAATCTCATAACATTCCCTTTCATCAATCAACACCCACATTACAAGATCATAATTGGGAAAATAGGGGGCTTCCATGGATTCATGGGAATTTCAACATAAAACCATAAGAAATCATCAATTTATACATAATCTATCATAATTCAATCATTATAAACAAATTTGAATGGAA
This sequence comes from Solanum etuberosum, assembly GCA_029582245.1. Taxonomy (NCBI): domain Eukaryota; kingdom Viridiplantae; phylum Streptophyta; class Magnoliopsida; order Solanales; family Solanaceae; genus Solanum; species Solanum etuberosum. The sequence continues at coordinate 48,010 of JAJONR010031818.1, forward strand.
TCCATGAGTTTGGAATCAAACCCTAACATATCTCATATTCATAGGAGGAATTATCTTCTCCAAACTAAAAGAATGCTCAACACAATTTCATGGATCCTTTATACAATTTACTCACAAAAGTATAATAAAGCATGTTCAACAAATCATCTCATGAAGCATGTAGGCAACTTTTACTCAACACTCAACAACATGAGGAAAATCAATCATAAAAGCTGATTTTCTTACAAAAACATAATTTTCTCAAGAACATGCATATCATAGGGAAATCATGGAAAACACATATAACACACATGACTCCCAAAATAAGGAAAACTCAAGAGGAACTACCTACCTCAATCTAGGGTAGGAGTAGAAGGAAAAAAATGAGAATAGTGGGATTTCATATCAGCCTCGGCCTCCCAAGTAGCACCCTCAACTAAATGATTCCTCCACAAAACTTTCACGGAAGCTACTTCCTTATTTCTCAATCTCTTAACTTGCCGGTCTAAAATCTCTACCGAAACTTCCTCATATGAAAGACTTCCATCAACTCCCAACCCTTCTAAGGGGATAATGGATGCCGGATCTCCAACACACTTCCTGAGCATGGAAACATGAAACACCGGATGCACCGACGCCAACTCACTTGGCAAGTCTAACTCATAGGCAACTTTATCAATACGCCTCAAAATTTGGTATGGGCCCACATACCGGGGACTAAGTTTCCCCTTCTTGCCAAATATCATCACACCTTTCATAGGTGAGATTTTCAAATAGACCCAATCGTTAACCTCAAATTCTAGATCTCTTCTCCTCACAGCGGCATAAGACTTTTGCCGACTTTGAGCCGCTCTCAACCTTTCTCTAACGAGTCAGACTTTCTCAATGGCCTCTAAAACCAATTTGGGACCTATCAAAACCATTTATCAAACCTCAAACCAACCTATAGGAGATCTACACCTCCTACCATACAAAGCCTCAAATGGAGCCATACCAATACTTGAATGATAGCCATTATTGTAGGCAAACTCTACCAATGACAAATGGTCATCCCAATTACCGTTAAAGTCAATCACACATTCCCTTAACATATCTTCCAAAGTTTGGATGGTACGCTCCGCTTGCCCCTCGGTTTGGGGATGAAAAGCCGAACTAAGCTTAACCTTGGTGCCTAGGCCCTTTTGAAACGACCTCAAAAAGTGAGAAGTAAATTGAGGGCCACGATCAGAAATAATGGATAAAGGCACTCCATGCAACTTCACCATTTCTCTTATGTATAACTTGGCATAGTCTTCCGGCGAATAGGAAACCTTGATGGGAATAAAATGAGCCAATTTCTTCATCCGATCTACAATAACAGAAATAGAGTCATGTTGCCTCCGGGAATGGGGTAAACCAACAATAAAGTCCATATTTATCTCTTCCCACTTCCAAGTAGGAATGCCTATATCTTGGGATAAGCCTCCCGGTCTTTGATGCTCAACCTTAACTTGTTGACAATTAGGACATTTGGCCACAAACTCCGCGATATCTTTCTTCATCCCATTCCACCAATAGACTTCCCACAAGTCACGGTACATCTTGGTGGCTCCCGGGTGAATAGAATATCGAGAACTATGAGCTTCCGATAAGATTAGCTCTCTTAATTCATCCACATCTGGAACACATAAACGACCTTGGTATCTAAGTACACCATCTCCCCCTTGGAAGAAAGCCTCAACGGATTTCTTAAGTACCGCCTCTTTCAATTCAACCAAAATAGGATCAAGGCCTTGCTTAGATTTCACATCCGCCACAAAAGATGATTCGGACCCATTGTGAAACATGACACCACCCTTGGTGGAATCCACTAATTGGACACCTAACCGGGCCAACCTATGAACATCTTTAGCCAACTCTTTCTTGTCATCATCTATATGAGCAACACTTCCCATAGACAACCTACTAAGAGCAACCGCTACCACATTGGCCTTGCCGGGATGATAAGGGACACTCATGTCATAATCCTTCAATAATTCAAGCCACCTTCTTTGGTGAAGATTCAAATCCTTTTGACAAACACATATTGTAGGCTCTTGTGATCCGTAAATACATCAACATGAACCCCATATAGATAATGCGTCCAAATCTTTAAGGCAAAAACAATTGCTGCCACCTCAAGGTCGTAGGTAGGATAATTCTTCTCATGGACTTTAAGTTGCCTTGAAGCATAGGCAATCACCTTACCATTTTGCATAAGCACACATCCCAACCCAACTCTAGAGGCATCACAATATACTACAAAACCATTTGTACCTTCTGGTAATGTCAACACCGGAGCGGAAGTAAGTCTATCCTTCAACTCTTAGAAACTTTTCTCACAAGCTTCCGACCAAATAAACTTAGACTTCTTTTGAGTTAAAGCCGTCATCGGAGAGGTAATGGAGGAAAAACCCTCTACAAATCTTCTATAATAACCGGCAAAACCCAAAAAACATCTAATGTCTGAAGGAGTTAGAGGTCTTGGCCAACTCTTGACCGCATCCGTCTACTTAGGATCAACCTCAATACCCCTTCAAGGGTCATGGTTCATATTAATTCAACACATCTAGAATTCAAGCATTATACATAGATATCATCATAATTCAATTATCACATAACATTCCCTTTCATCAATCAACACCCACATTACAAGATCATAATTGGGAAAATAGGGGGATTCCATGGATTCTTGGGAATTTCAACATAAAACCAGAAGAAATTGTTCCCTTGAATCGTACCTATGTTTTCTACTTGATATCCACACTTAAAATCTTCGTTAAATCTTGAGAGATCATGCATATCCAAGTCATAACTCTTGAATACATAATTCAATTCAAGATAAAGTTAAGAGTAAAGCCGGGGAAGTTCTTTGAGTCAATTGAGAAGTCTTTTTGCAAAACTTTTTAAACTTCTTTTAAGACTGGAGTACTTGAGTATGAGGATGAGTAGAGTTTAGTTTAATTTTTCAAAATTAATATATGAGAACTAAGTATTCCCAAAGAGTAAATGTTTTTACATTTAAATAAGGGGAAACATCGATTTCCAAATGAGTTCATGAGGAGTTTTATGTACTATCTCTTTTAAGATAAACCTTTTGAGTAATAATCTCAAAGTTTGAGGATGAGGAAATGTTTTTAAACATATTAGCTGAATTATATTATTGGGAGTAGTATTGAACACCGATATGGAGACGAGTTTTAACTACTCAAAGTCCTTATAAACCATGTTGCCAACGTACGTAGAAAGGGTCATACTTTTTAGATGATTCTTTATTGCTTTTTAAGCATAGCTTAGTGGATCTACTTAGTTGAGAATATATTATACTCCGGCAGAGTATACGACAGTTTTGGCAGCGTGGGCGAGACGTTGTATCATCACATAGTTCAAAGTGATGGTTGTCGGTTAGAGAATCTCAAAAATTGAGTTATTTTTTTATCTTTACATACAAACTGAGTTTTTATTATATTTTTAAATACATTGAGTTGTTATCTACTGTTTTAAATGCTTTATATAAACTACATCTTTGTTGTTGTTTTATACTGCATTGAGTTGAGTATCCATGAGTTGAGGTTGAGTTGAGCAGAGTTGAGGTGAGTATATTTCCTTCTTTCTAAGTTCAAGCTTTTATGTTATGTTCACTGTTCCCCTTACATGCTCGTACATTTAATGTATTGATGTTATCTGGCTTGCATCATTTTATGATGCAGATAAAGGTAATCAGGATCATCAACCGACGCTCCGTTGATCCATTCGAGTTCCAGCTAGATTTGGTGAGCCTTCTTTCTTTCTGGAGTGTTTCACATTGAATTTACATTTTAGTTTTATTTATTAGGATGTTGTGGGTCTTGTTCCGACGTCCATCTTAGTTAGTAGAGGCTTCATAGATAGTAGAGTTTTGAGAAGTCTGTTTCATTTTCATTTGTTAATGTTCTATACTTGAGTTGCCTCTTTTGGCCAACGAATGTTTTAACACATTTATGAGTTATTTATTTTAAGACTATGAGTAAATTTTCTACTTTTCAGTTTATCTATTATTGAGAAAGTATTCCGCTGAGAGTTAAGTCAGGCCAAGGGTTCGCTTGGGGCCAGAAATAGTTCTCGAGTGTCAGTCGCATCCAGGGTGTAGTCTCGGGGTGTGACACTTGGTATTAGATCACAGATTTCAAGAGTCCTGGGGTGTCTATGAAGTCATGTCTGTAGAGTCCTAGTTATCGGTCTGAAGCGTTCCATATCTATAATTAGCAGTCTGCGACATTTAGGAACTATCTCACTTCTTTCATACTCTTTTCGTTGAACTCTATAAAGTTTCTTTCTAATTCGTGCTTGCACGTATCTTTAAGATCATGCCTCCACGAAGAGCTGTTCGAGGTCGCCTGCTAGGAGGAATTTTGATCCTCAAGATCAAGGGGTTCCCAATGCACCAGAAGTGCAATCCCAAGGAGCGGTCACTAATGCTGAGTTTTGGGATGCTATCCGGATGTTGAGTCAAGTTGTGACCAACCAAACTGGGCAACAAAGAGGGAATCGACAGGATATGGCTGATACTTCCAGGATTCGTGAGTTCTTGAGGATGAATCCTCCAGACTTCACCGGTTCAAGTGTCACTGAGGATCCAAAAAACTTTGTGGAAGAGTTGCAGAAAGTGTTTTAGGTAATGCATGTTGCAGATGTTGAGCGTGTGGAACTAGCTGCATACCAGCTGAAGGGTCTTGCTAGAGTCTGGTACGACCAATAGAAGAAGAGTAGAATTGAGGGTGCACCAATTGTGAGCTGGGTTGTGTTCGAAGAGGCCTTCATGGGGGTTTCTTTCCCTATGAACTGAGAGAGGCAAAGGTAAGCGAATTTCTCACCCTTAAGCAGGAATCCATGAGTGGGCATGAGTATAGCCTCAAGATCACCCAACTTTCCCGTTATGCTCTGGAGATGGTTGCTGATATGAGGAGCAGGATGATCTTGTTTGTGTCGGGGTTGTCTCATCTGTCAAGAAAAGAGGGTAAGGCTGCGATGTTAAAAGGGGACATAGACATAGAAAGGTTGATGATCCATGTGTAGAAGGTTGAGGAAGATAAGTTGAGAGATAGAGAAGAGTTCCGGAACAAGATGGCTAAGACAACAGGAAATGAGTCCGGGCAATAGAAGAACAATGTGAACCGGTCATCCTTCCAACACAAGCCGAATGGACCTGCTCCATCATCTGCTAGTGCACCTGCTCCAAAGAACAGAGGTGAGTTCAATAATTAGAATTGCAGAACTTCAGAGTTAGACCTGCACAATCTCAAGGTATTGTGGCACAAGGAGGTAATTGGACTCATGCATGTGTGAAATGTGGTAGGAGCAACCCAGGAGAGTGTCGTGATGGCTCCACTGGTTTCTTTAACTGTGTTCAAGAAGGTCACTACATGGGAGATTGCCCTAAGAATAGGTAGATCAATGGTAATGGGGGCAATAGAGCCCAATATTCTTCAGCGGCTCCGCCAGACAGAGCTGCACCTAGAGGAGCTACTTCAAGGACAGGCGGAGGAGCAAACCGTATTTATGCTATCACCAGTCACCAAGAGCAAGAGAATTCACCCGATGTTGTGGTATGATAAAAGTCTTTACTTTTGATATTTATGCTTTAATTTATCCTGGTGCGAGTCTATCTTTTGTGACTCCATATGTTGCTATGAGGTTCAATATT